>JAQIXR010001022.1:0-16375 GCA_034700825.1 Quadroppia sp. Gr-Ori-00064
AGAATCAGTTTCGAGACATAAATCTCTTTCTTTCCGACAATTATCTTCAAATCATTATATTCTTTGACATTAAATTTATTTCTGTATTTGATTTGTCTTTCGATAAAATCTGTTTGAAATTCATTGACTTTTGAGAAGACAATGACATCTAATCTAATGATAAGAGTATTGTTTGGACAGAACTTCTCCTTCAGTTCAATGAACTGATCCCAAGTGATGACACTGTCAGACCACCAAGAGCCAACGGTAAACTCCAGTGGTTTTCTCTTATCAATTGTCGAAATGTTTTCGCAATCCATAAAAAGCCCAAAATTTGCCAAAACTTTCTCTTCATTTGATTTCATTAATTTCAAATAAATTGTAAACCAATTCTTCCGAGTCTTAACATCATTTTGATTCTTCACTTCTATTTGCCAATCATTTGATCCAATAGTGAAGACATCACTTTTGGTCTCTTTTGCATTGACGTCAAAGTCATTGATAGTGAAAACGACTTTCGTTTCAGTCACTAAATCTCGTCTCACATCGTCTTCACTGATATTAACACTCATTTTGTAAATAATTTCAAATCAAAACTAATTTTATGAATATTTTTAATAACAAACAATTGGTTTGAAATCTCTATCGAAATTACAGTCTTTTAAAACGATTTTAGTTTTGAAAAGTTTTTACATTTCATTCATTAATAACGCTTTCATTGCTTTTGATGACATTATTTATGAACAAACGATAGCTTTTGGCGCAAAAGCATATCATGTGATGAGATGTGAATGTATGTTAAGGTCAAAACAACTCTTCATTCGAGGGATTGTTTGACGAAATATTTGTCTAATTAGTCATCATTTGGACATCAATTCAATGGCAGAGAAGGAGGACGTCGTCAATGGTCACGAAGACGTGGATGTCGTCGAAGAGACAAACAGTGAGACCAATAATAATGAAGTCAAACGTGAAGTGCAATCGACTGTGGGATCAAATGAAGACCAGTTTGTGTTCAGTGATAGCCCGACATTGGATCAGATCCGAAGAATGCACGCAATGTTCGCCAAAGAGCGCGATTGGGATCAATACCACAGTCCGAGGAATGTCTTATTGGCATTAGTGGCAGAAATCGGAGAATTGTCTGAACTGTTCCAATGGAAGAGCGAATGCGATGTCGGTCTCAAAGACTGGTCACCGAAAGAGAGGACATCACTGGAGGAAGAGCTGAGCGATTGTCTCATATATTTGGTCCGATTGGCCGACAGATGTCGAGTGGATTTGCCGTCAGTTGTGGTGAAAAAGTTGGCCAAAAATGAGGACAAATATCCCGTTCATAAAGTCTTCGGCAGTTCTAAGAAATACACTGAATATGAATGAAGTGTTTGTTTGACTTCAAAGACATTGTCAGAAATGTCTATAAATATCATAAATGAAATGATTTTAAAAATTATTTGTCATTTGATTTGAATTTTTGGTTATTTTGTGATTAATATATGTTTTGTTTGTCATTGAATTTCATTAAAGTTTTTTTACTTTTATTAAAGCATTTAAAACTCAATTCTTCACTCATTCGTCAAAACAGTTGAATACCTGTGCCGTGAGGTCAGAGGTGAACAGTTTGGGACAACACTTGTCTGGAGTTTTAGTAGTTTTTAATTGCATTTGAAATATAATTACAACTCATTTAACACTAAATGACTTTTATTGTATCAATGGATGAGTTCTTCAGAGAAAACTTATTTATAATAAAAAACATTAAAATTATATAAAAAGCTATAAATAATTCAAAAAATATTAACATTAAAACAAAGTCAATGAAATGAGAGATTAGTTTAGGATTAAGTTTTCGTTGATTTTGTTATGCAATCCGTAATTGTCTTATATATGGCAGTGAAGACTGTCTTATATAATGGCAGTGAAGACTCAAATAATAAGGCATTCAATCATAATATCTGTAAATATTTTCTATAACTCTTATAATGATTAGCAAAAATGTGTTAACATTTCCTTTAATGACAATTAACTCTATATTTTTAAGTCTTGTTTTTGTTGTTTAATAACTAATTAATATTTGTCACAAACACAACGAAAACTTTTTTGTTGAGAAAAACCATTGATTAAAACATTTAAAAATTGAGATTTGATTTTGAATTGTTTTGAATTCTCATTATTTTGCGAGTGTTTTGTGTTTTACAATTAATAGAAAAATTAAATTCTTATGATTTTAATCAATAATTGAAATAAATTATCAATAATTATATCACAATATTATGTATGTAATCAGTATTGCAGAGATGTCTCATAAAAACATTTTCTTCAAGTGTTTTACACATTAAATAAACTTTTTTACATTGAAAACACGTTTTCATTGAAGATATGCCACAATTAAGTCTAAAAACTATCTAAAAATCACTATTCATTACATCGTTTGACAGAGTCAGTGGCCAAGGAGTTTGACCGAGTGTTCAGTCATTACATATAAAGCACATAATTGTTAAACACATTATATTTTACCGAAAAAACAATTTACACATTCATTACAATTAATACATTTTGTGATTATAATTGAAATGTTTTCTAAGTTTTTAACATCAGATGTGATATTCAGTACAGAATTCTTGTACTGAAAACCATGAGATTCTTTGGTCTCATTTAATGGACTGAATTCCACAGAAAATGAATTAAATTTTATAACAAAAAATGTCATAAAATGTCATTTAATCTAAAATTTTTACTCAAAATGTTTGTTTGATTCTCAAGATATGAGCTTTAAATACCTTATCATTGGATTTCAGTTGTGTTTTAGTGAGAATTTTACAAATATTTTACAACTTTTTACATATGTTTTGCTTTAATACAGCAATAAAATTGTTTCCAAACGTTGCAAATGAATAACAATTGAATGAATTTGAGGTCAAATATAATGAAAATTATAACTAAAATATAAAAATCGATTCAATTCATAGATAACTATCTATTATAACAAAAATAATTTACAGACAATGGTATGAATAGAGTTTGAAATTCGGGTCAGAGGTCAAAATCAATCAAATGAACCCGTATTTGAATAATAATATATAAGACAATAATCATCAGAAAAATGTTAAGCGTTTTCTTCAATTCAATTGAACTTTCATTAGAGAAAGGGTTGTCTTAGAGTGAATTCTTGTGCTGTTCTCTATTCTTGTTATTCTTGTGGTTATTATGACTATTATTTGGAGAATTTCTCTGTATTTCCATTAATATGTCCTTTGAATCGCACAACAGTTTAACCCTATTTTCATTCTGTTTAACAAAAATATCAAATCATTTCTTATGAATAAATTTTGCCATAAAATCACAATTCGTTCATTACTTCGTGTTTCAACTTCTGGACCAGAATTTTCTTCTGCGAACGAAGTCTATCGACTTCGACGGCACTCTCGGGGCTTCTGATGCCCGACATCTCCAGTTGTGCCAAATGGGCGTCTTTTTCACTGATGGTCGAAGAAAGGGTTTCCGACCTTTTCATGAAATGCAATCATTTAATAATAACCACATAATTGAATAAATTCTTACTTCATGTCAAAGATTTGGTTCAGGTGTTGGTTCCGTTCGATCAACAACTTCTTGAATGTGTTCTCAAATTTATCCAAATATACTTTGAGTTGAGGACAGTTAGTGCACACGGCGTTCGTAACCTTACTCATTGTGCGGATGTCTTTCACTAATTGACTGACCTTTCAATTCAAAGTCATTTGTTATGTCAAAAAAATGTCTTTCATTTGTCAATCACTCACTTGTTCTTCAGCTCTTCTCAAGCAGACCTCCTTATCCTCCATTTCCATCTCCTTTTCAGTAGTGATTCTGACACTCTCTCTGAGCGCTTCCTCCAGTTCTTCGATTCGATCGAATTGATAATCAATTAATTGATTCTGAGATTCGTTTGTCTTATTATATGTGCACAAAAGGGATGTGAATTTTGTGGAAGATTTCGATGGATTTCAATGGCAATGGATTGCAGAATAAGGTATAAAAAATAATACCAAACAATATTTGTTTGTCAATGAATTTGTATCCAAAAAACCAAAGACATAGAAAATAAAGAAATAAAAAATAAAATAAAATAAAAAGTAAAAATGAAAACATAATTAGGATAACAATCACAGCCATTAGGAGTGAATTGAATGCATTTTTTAAGACAAAACTCAATGTAATGTTAATTGAATGCAATTAGTCTTTAATACTGAATTGAATTGCAATTATATTTTCTTTTCATTCTATATTTGTTTATTAATTTTAAACAATATTTTCATTTCAATGCATTTCTCATTCAGAGGTTCACAACAAGTAAAGGATTTTCATTTTATTGTCTGTATGTCTGAAAACAAATCTTCTGATGTTTTAATAAAACTTATCATAACTTCAATAATTAGTGTATATATTCATATCATTTTATATCCTCTTATTATCCAAAAACGTGTGATTAACACAAACATAACAAATGATTTCAATCTTTTAAAACCCAATTTTCATCACATAATATCAAAATCAAATAAAAAAAATTTATATAATATTCAAAAAACAGTTTAACATAATATCTGTCCTCAAAATACTATTGCCATTAAGTATTAATTCAATGATTACTTCAAATGTGTTTTTATGTATGGATTCAAACGATTTACAGTTCAATCAAACTTAACGAAACTTTTTCTCTTGTTTTGACACTTAATTATAGTTTTTGTTTAAATCAATTTTTATATAACAAACACAACATCTGATCCGCACTTATATTATATTATATAACATTTCATTATTACAAAAAGAGAACAATTTTTTGTTATGTCTTTTAATTGAATGTTATTTTCATTACTAATGATAAAATGGCAGTTAAAAGAAGCTAGAGAAGAAACTCGAAGGACCCGAAGCACCCGAAGCACCCGAAGACTGTCAGGTCAGAGGTCACACAACCCACACAGTCATGACATTTCCAAAGCAGTGTTTTTTTTTGATAGGTTTGGTTGTAGTAAATGATGTGATTGTGGTGTTAGTGGAGAGATAGCAGAGAACAGAAGCATAGAATGAATGCATTCAATGAAGAAAGAGATAAAGAAAAAGACAATTAGTTTTATGTTATATAAAGCGTGAAATTGTTAGACAATAATAACAATAGTTTTGCTCTTTCTATAAATTATTGATTGCTTTCTACAAATAGATTATGAATAAAACATGTCATACAAGTAGTGATCAGTTAATGGCTTGTATGGCAAAAGACGGACAGAATATTAAACATAAATACTATGATAAAAGTCTGTCATATTTTTTTGTGCCACAATTCAACCCTCACTTCGATTGCTATTGGATTCAAATATTTCATTCTCGAAGACTAACAGTAATTTTGGCGTAATATTGATTAAGCAGTCATTAAATCAATCGATATTTGAGTATAAAATTGCCAACAAATGTTAAGAGCATTTCTATCCGGAATATTCTATAAATATTTCAATGGTTTGTTGTATGAATCGATGCATATTTAATGACGAATAAGTGGTAGTGAAATATGTTTGGACAGCACTCTAATGGCATTCTAATAGCAATTAATGGATTGCACAAAATATCATAAGTCATAGCAATATATTCTCAGCGAAAATGACTATTGATTTCATTATATCTCATAAATCTAATCAAACACATATTTGTCTAATATATCATTCACTCATATATTAGAAAACATTCAATTATTACTAAAAAATCAATAAACGATTCTTCAGTCCATACCTGTTGTTGTTGTTGCTGTTGTTGTGGTGTTTGCTGTGGTTGTTGTTGAGGTGGTCTCTGTTGCGGCTGCTGTTGAGGTGGTCTCTGTTGCGGCTGCTGTGGTGGTTGGCCAGGCTGTGGACCGGTGGATGGAGGTCTGGCCACGGGTTTGCCCTCCTCTAGCTGTTGGGCACTTTGCTTACGGGAACCACTACTTTGTGCAGCTCTGAGAGCGCTATTCAACCATTGAATACAATTAATATAATTGTCATTAAATAATGGATCAAATGTTTGTTGAATTACTTTTGCATTTCTTGGATTTGCTTATTTAAGGCGAACTTCTCTTCCTCTGAGGTCGACATAATCCTTAACAGTCTCTCCAATTCTGATTGAATTGTTTTCGACTCTTCTTTTGATTTTTGCATTTCTTTCACAATATTTTGTTTGTCTTTCTCTAAAGCCTCACATTTTTTGCGCAAATCATTAACCATTGTCTCACTGGCCGAAGATCCCGACGCCTGCTTCAGAGCGTTTTGCAATTGCACTTCCATTTGGTCGATATCTGACTGTCGTTTCTTCAGCTTCTTCTCAGTCTCTTCAATGCCTTTGGATTTGTCGTCCAATTGTTTACGCATTGCTTGTAATTCAGTGTTTTGTTGAGCCGTTTGCTGTTGAATGCCTTTCGCTAATTGCTGTTTAGACTGCTGTAAGTCATGCTATCATTCAAACAATCACTCAATTAATTTATTTCAATATAGGCTTATAAACTAAATAAACAGAATATTCTTTGAAATTAAACCAATAAAACAGAATATTCAATAAAATTAAACCAAAAAAACAGAATATTCTTTAAAATTAAACCAAATAAACTCTGAATCAAACATAAAATTCTTGAAAATAAATCAATATTTATCTCAAAACAAATGAATTGAATAATCAAATGAAATGTTAAGGATTGGTATCAAAGATCAAATTCATGGCTCGAATGAAAAACAAATCAATTGACGAATGAATAACAAAACGAAAATCAATTCAAACAGAAATAAGTGATAAAAACGTGTTTATAATCCGAAAACAAATCCAATTAACAAACAAATCAAAACAATCGACTCATTCAGCAAATAGTCGATTGGTTCACACAATTGGGTGAAGACTGACCTCCTTTTGAGACAATTCGTTGACCAACTTTTCGAGTTGACTCTGGAATCGCTCCCTTTCCACAGAGAAGTTCTTAATCTCCTGTTGGGCTCTGTCTAACTGTTTGCGCAATTGTTCCGACTCTTGCATCCACTTCTGTGTCTCAGATCTTTGCCGTTCCAACTCTGCCCTCAATCTCGTCACCTCTTCGACCAGTTTGGCGCCTTCGGGACCCGTCTTCTGCTGCAACTGTTGCTGCAGTTGTTGTTGTTGTTGCTGTTGAGCAACAGTTTGTGTCTTCATCTGTTTGTTCTCTTCGATCACTTTCTGGTATTCTTTGCTTCCGTTCTCTAATTGTTTTTGAAATTGTGTTATCGTTTGCAACGATTTCTCCAATTTTTGTCTCAATTCTTTGTTTTCGGTTTCAGTTCTCTTCAATTGTTGATCCATTTTCTGAAGGTCTGATTGGAGGGCAAGTATTTGTTGCTGTGATTCAGCGCTTGAGCGCCGTTGCATTTCACCCGACTTGCGTCGGGTCTCATAGGCTTTGGCCAACTCCTGCAGTTCCATCTGTAAGCGATCCCTCTCTTTGACCACAATTTTCAGGTCTGTCTGTGTTTTGTCAACCATTTCCTGCATTGCCTTCACGTCAGCACCCATTTGTTGGGTCTCTCCCTTCACGCTCTGACCCGACTGTACTTTAGATATATAAGCGTTTGCTTCGAGAATATCCTGTTTAAGACTTTCCACTTCCATCTGAAGTCTCTGATTCTCAGACAATGTCTTCTGAAGATCTGTTTCGGATTTAGTCAACAATTGTTTAATTCTATTGATTTCTTGCGAATACTTCTGGAGTTGATCTCCATTTCCCTGTTGTTGGCCTTTGAGTGCATTTTCGAGTTGAGCTTTGGTTTGATTCAGCGCTGTCTGCAATTGCTTCACCTCTACGGCCAGTGAATCCCTTTCCTTCTGTGCCTTAGCAAGGTCATTCTGATTCCTTTCCATCTTATCCCTGATCTTTTCGAACTCAATCATCGCTTTTTCGATCTCCACTTTCTGTTTCTCTTCCGACGTCTTGTTCTTCTCGAGTTTCGCTTTGGAAGCGTCCAGTTCTCTCTGGAGTCCCTCGAAGTCCAGTTCCTGTTGTTGTTTATTCTGTTGGATTCGACTCAACTCACTTCTGGCCGTTTCATACTTTTCCCGAATCTTTTCGACTTCATTGTAGAGCTTCTCGATCTCTATGGCCTGTGATTCCCGCTGTTGGACAACACTCTTATCTGATTTGAGTCTTTCCATCTCTGCGCTCATCTTCTGGATGTCCACAAACATCCTTTCCTTGTCGGCATTGCTTCTCTCCAAATCGATTCTCGCCTTTTCGTACTTATCCTTCACTTTCTCCATATCTATTCGGAGTCTTTCGAACTCGATTTGTGTCTTCTCTTGAGATGTCTCAAACTTATTCATTTGTGTCTTATATCTGTCCAGTTCTGCCTGTAGTGACTCCTTCTCCACAGCCAGCCTTTCCTTTTCGGTCTGACTCTTGCGATACTCTCCCTGTGCTCTCTCCATCTTCTCATACATTTTCTCCAACTCTATATGAAGTTTTTGGATCTCTTCCTGAGTTTGTGTCGACTGTCTTCGGTCTAACTCCCCGACCACCCGTTCCGAATCGGTCTGGAGTTTATCCTTTTCCTGCTGTAGTCGACGCATATCTCCCTGTGTTTTGTCGTACTTTTCTCTCAATACTTCCAAATCCATTAAACACTTCTCCAATTCTGTCCTCAATTTCTCCTCCGAGTCCTTACTCTGAATCAGCTTAGAGTTGGTTCGGGCGTATATGTCCTGCAGGCCCTCAAACTCGTCCTGTGCTCTCTTCTGGTCCTCTTTAGCCTTTGATGCGATGATCTGAGCCTTTTCGAGTTCAATCTGTAGCCGTTCCGCCTCTGTCTGGCTCTGGTCTAATTTGGCCTGAAGTTTGGCCACTTCTGCCTGTGCTCTGTCTATCTTCTCAATAAGGATGTCGTGTTCGGCTCTATTGATCTCTTTGTCTTCTTGTGTTTTATGCAAATGGATCTGAAGTTTGTCAAACTTTTCTCTTATAGTCCGAACCTCTGACTCCTTTTGCTCGAAAGTGGTCTGGTATTTGTCGGCCGCCTTCTGGGCCTTATCTGCCCGTTCGCCCATCACTTCCAGGTCTGCCATTAGGTTCTCCTTGTCTTTGTTGGCCTTGGTCATCTGTGTCTGCAACAGATTCACTCTCTCCTTCATCACCTCTGCCTCATGAAGTGCTAACTCCCTGTCCTTCTGACACCGAGTCATTTGGTTTTGATTTCTCTCCATTTTTTCCTTCATTTTCTCCATTTCCTGAATCAGACCTTCCCTTTCGTTCTGCATCTTTTGGTACTGGGATTGAGAACTATTCATTTGTGACTGTAGGTGCTCGACATCACTGACAGCCCTTTCCTTTTCCACTTGATATCGCCTCATATCAGAGCAGACCTTATCGTACTTCTCCTGCAAGTGATCGCATTCTACCTGAGTTTTGTCCAAAACCGACTGAGTCTTCTCGAACTGTGTCTGCATTTTGACTAAAGTTCCCTGAATTCTATCCAAGTCCTGTTTATGTCGTTCCGCGTCCGCCAAAGCGTTGTCTTTTTCGATCTGAGATCTGGTGACCAATGATTGGATTCTTTCAAATTCTTCGGAAAGACTCTCTCTTTCAGACAATGCGTTCTCGAGTTTCGCCTTAAGTCTATATATCTCCCCCTGAGAGCGCTCCACCTTTTCCTGGATCTGTTCCATCTCACCCCTAGACCTGTCCTGTTCGGCCTGATTCATACGGAGCTCTGCCTGTGCTCTTCTGAGATCCTGTTGTGTTTTCTCCAGTTTCTCTGTAAGTCTTTCCGTTTCCTCTGATTTGGCGAAAAGACTCGATTTACTCAACCCAGAGGTGTAGTCATATTCTCTCTCCCGCTCTCGTTCCCTATCCCTGTCCCGATAGGTGCCGCCGGCGGAATCTCTACCACTCCTGCCAGGCCTCTCCACTTGTTCCCTGAGCCTATCATTTTCAAGTATATACCGGGCGTTTTCACTCTTGAGTCGATCCCAATCGTTCTGTTGTTTCCAAGTCTCTGATTGCAGTTTATCCAACTCTGCCCGAGCTTTGCCCAACTCTGACTGACTGTTCTCCAGTTTCACTTCAACCCTGTCCTTCTCTGTCGCGAGTTTTTCAATTCTTACCTAAAATTCATACATTTCTTGAAATTTTTCCACACTTTTGAACTCAATTTAATGACAAGAAATTTGTTTAACTTATAGTAAAAACCAAATAATAAACAACAAAATCATTATGTTTTGAAAACACTATTCTATTGAGTGTTCGATGAATTGAAGTCACAATTAATTTATATAACACATGAATAACACAAAAATGAAGGGCTGGTCTGACCTGCAGTTTCTCCATTTCAGTCTCCAGGGAATGTAATTTCATTTTATATTCTGCTATCTGTCTCTCGTGTAGATCCCGTTCCTCATGGAGTTCATGTTCAGCCCTATCCCTCTGTTCCTTCAATTGTGCGATTTGTTTGTCTTTATCACTGATGGTGTCCTCAAGACTAGTGAGTGCGCCCTCGGATGTCGAGTGATGGGCTTGCATTGCCGTCAATCTGGCCCTCGCCATATCCACCTGATTGTCCTTCTCCTTCAACAGGTCCTCCAAATTCTCGATCTGTCAACAAATGGACGAAAAATATTAAATCGTTTGTTAATTGTATTGAAATTCAATTACAAAACAAATTCTATGAAAATATTCAGAAATCCTTTTGATCTCTAAATTCATTGTTGAATTCAATAATTAATTATTGAGTCAAACAATACTCAAAACAGTGTTTGTTTCCAAATATTCCTACAGTTTTGCCAAACAAAATCAAATGTTGTCTAACATTGAAAACTAATCTCTTTTGAAAAATCTTTATTTTATTGATTTATTGAATATTTTTGTCAAAATAACACTGAATATAAGTCAACACAATAACAGTCCAAAGCTCTGGATCATTATTTATCAGGAATGAGGCGTTTATGTTATGTTTACTTTAATTTCATTAATCATTAGAATTTGTAAAAAAGGAAATCATTTATAAAAATATATCACTTATTCTTAAGTCCATTACTATTGGATGAAAAGAATCTCTTAATAAGTGATAATAACTAATGATTAGAAGAATATTTGTTAACATATTTATAATTTGATAGCCATTGGAGTGAATCGCAAACCAAACGATAAGTTATATTGATTTAAATGAATGGTTTGTTTAGAGAGTATTGAAACTAATGCTTACTTTTCGCTGCAAAACATTTATTTTTCTGTCCTTAATGTCGATATGATCTCTGAGTTCTTGTAATTCTTGAGTCAATTTATTCCTGTCCTGAGTGGTGACCATTGTTTGCTGAGTCTTCTTCTCAATCAATTTGTTCTTCTCTTCAAGTCTTGATCGCAACTCTTCCACCTGTGCTCACAAACAGCCAAACAATTGGTTAATAAATATTTATATCGAATAAATGTATTATAAAATTAATGTTTTGGTCGAAGAAAAAAAAATAATTTTCAATTTACAAGTGATTTGCGATAAATAAAATAAATTATATTTATTTTTAAAATATTTATTTCAATTTAAAGCAGATTATAATACGTCTGAAAAAGTGATTTATTTTTATAGCACTCTTATTCTCGATTGCAATTTAAATGACAAACTCTTTACAATTGATTGATTGAATGTATTGTCATTTGAATAGAGAGACGAGTATTAAAAGTGTGGCACTTATTATATAAACCAAATCACAAATACAGCACTTCTTTGACATTCAATGCATTCTCCTATGAATTAATAATGAATTTTAAAATTTAAAATCAAATCAAAACATGAAATGAAATGAAAAGTTGAGATTAAACTCAAGACCCAAAGGACAGATTCAGCACAAGAAGTGAAGTGCGAATAAAAGCTAATTTAGAGATAGACAGTAATAGGAATGTATTGGACATACGTCTGCCTGAAGCATGTTGTAGTGTTCCTCTTTGGCACACAGAGATTCTTTGAGCACAGCTATGTGTCTTTGGTAGTCTTGATGCTGTTCCTCCAGTGTCTTCATCTTCGCGCCCACAGCCAGTATCTCCTGATCCCTTTTGTTCAACTCCATCTTCAACTCTTCCATCTGTTTGTATGTCATTAAATAAAGTATTATTAAAGACATCAAAAAGTGTTTCAAAACAATAAATACAAATTTCAATGTATAAAAATTTTAGGAAATTGTGTGAAATTTATCAAATGTTTCACATGTTATATATTATATATAGAGTGAGAGAAATGTAAAGAGAATTATAGGAATCGAAAGAATAATTCAATAGTCGTTTGAAATTTATTTGAAGAGAAGAGAAGTGAAGAGAAGAATGTGTTTTCAATTATAGGATAATTGAATTCATCGATAGCTTTGACATTATGTATGCAAACGAACCTCTTTCTCAGCGTCTGTTATGGACTTACGAGGGGTTGACAACAGAGACATTGATTTTAAATCGCATTCATTATCATTGAAAACACTTTTACATTTCGTGTTATTTATATCATCGTTAATACAGTATTTCTCGGATCTATTAACCGATGTGTCTTTCAATCGTTGAAATTCCCATTCAAAGAGTTCGAGCTCTTGTTCCAGGCTTTTGATTCTCGAGTCCTGACGTTCACAATAAATAATATCAAAAACATATTCAAAATTAAAATAAAAATATTATTATTGAATAAAATGAAAAGAAATGCAAATTCTATATAAATATCATATATAATAATAACAAATAAAAGATAACTTTATTTAACATAATTATTGTCAAAATATTTGCTTTGAATTTATTATTATTTGAATATTTATTAATGAATTTCTTATGAGAAATAATTGTTTGAAATAGTCTTTGATTAGTATTCAAATTGAGAGAAGTTATCGTTTTATGAAATTTATTAGTTTTTGTTTCATTCAATTCATTCAATTCATACCTTTATCTCAACCATAGCTCTAAGCATTTGCGGTTCGTTTTCGTTATTTTCATCACTTATTAAATTATAATTACATTTCGAGACATTGTTTTGCATAACACTTATATTGCAATATTTCGGCTCATCTTTCGATTCATTACTCTTTACATACAATTCAATAATACAATCAATGGATGAATAAATTTAAGAAAAATACAAATAATTGCTTTTGTACTGTAATTAATCAACGACTGATCCATACCCGGAACACCTCCTTCTCCTTGGTCTCCAGCATGTGCTCAATATGTCTGAGTCGAGTCTCGAGTTCAATATTCCTGGATCTAAGCCTCTCGTATTCCATCCTCTCTTCTTCCATGATTTTGCCACTCATTCCCTTGTTTTGCATCATTTCCATCAACTTCTTAATGCTCTCATCCCTGGCCGCTAAGGTCTGCTTCTGGGTCTCTAATCTCAGCTCTAATTCCTGTATAAATAAAGGCAAAACTTTTGTGTAAACTATGTATTGAATTGTAATTCATTTACTTTAATGGTTTCCCTCAAAAGGTATATCTCTTTAGACATGTGCTCTTTCTCTGAATAGAGGGCATCGATATGTTGTTGGACATCGGCGTCGGGATTACGCATATGTGTTATCCTCAATTCCTCCTCCAATTGTCTTATGAGCGCCGATTGTTTCTGTAACAAATCAGATAACTATACGTGAATAAGGCATGAATACAGACCAAGACATTCATCCAGTGATCACATGAATGATATGACATAACAGTTATCATAGTTTAAGACTTTATTCCATATATTAAAACAATTTGAAAATCATTTTCATTCAAATAAATATTATTTTCGGTAAAAATGTATTCATTACTACAAGTGGTGTGAAAACAATCGATGTATTAATACTTGCAATCAATTGATGACAAATTAACTCATATTTTGTAAAATACATGAAATCTGATTAAAAGAGGAACTAAAATACGATTCAAATCAGACAGAGATATAGTTGTGACCCAAAAATAGTATTCAATGTTGAAGTTATTCTCGGAATAATATATACCCAGAATTGAAATCATTAAAAGTGTTGTCAAAATTGGTTTATTTTTAAAATATTCAGGCAATCTATGAATAAAATGAGTGGGCCTTTGGTTTTGGAACTAATAATATGTAAATTCAGTCGGAATTCATAAATAATTTTTAAAAAATCTTTAAATATATTTAGAATTTTTATATAAATTTTATATAAAATATTTATTTCATTCATATATTTAATAGATTTTGTGAATGAAATTGTTTTCAAATGTCTCTAAACTGTATATCCATTTCACTAATCAATTATTAATAATTTCATTTCGTGTTCACTTCAAACAAATACTTCTTATGTTTGAAATTGTATTTTAAAAAAATAATTTAATTTCAAAAATAAGAGACAGTTTAAAACTTTAGGGGTTTTTGCAGATATAATACATTTTTCAGTAATAGAATTAAAGTATTAGAGTTTTGGATCTATTACTGGAAAAGTGCATTATTTATATAAAAACCATTGTCTGTAATGTTATTATCTTTGAAATTCTTAGGAAAGCCTTTCATCAAATGTCTTGTAATATAACATCGCTATCAACGAGAAGTAGAAAAATATAATCCAAAAGACAATTGAATTTAAGTTTTTGTTGTTTAAAATTTAATACAATTGTGGCTCTTATTTAACACTACTTTTCTTCAATATTTGAGTGCATTTCAGATAATTCATTCAAATGTAATTCAAACCTATCTTAAGATAATAGCAATACATTTAACAGAATAAACATTATTATCAATCAAATGAATAACAAAAACTAAAGGAATGCCTTTAAATGGCTTTCCTATTCATCCAAATATAAATATGGAGTAATATTATGAGAAGAAAAAATCAATTTTTTTGTGGCATATATTTGAAAGTTTTAGACACAGAATATTTAATAAAAAATATTACATATATTTTGTCGGAAATGAAACTCATTTAAAATGTCTGTTAATTCGTGGGTTTGTTTGATATGTGAGCGAGTGTTCAATATATGAAATGCTTTTTTATTATTAAAAATGAAAAGTAATATATTATATGATTTACTTTGTGTTCAATAGAGTCTATGATATGTGAAAACCAAATACATATCAGTTTTTGTGTCATTCGTTTGCTTTTATTTTATCTACAGTGGAGTCGAGTCTATGAGTCTATGTATTTGTTGTACTGAAAGGCAATTATATTATAAACCAGACCTCACTTGGGATTACTTAAAGTAGTTTTTCATCAAATAAATTCTGGTCTCTATTTCTGACTGACTATCAGTTACTTTCCATTCGCGTCATCAATGGATGTCTTCATTTCTGAGACTTTCAATCATAAACGATATCTCATATGACATTAGCTTTGATTCATCCCTGGTTTTCATCTCTACTACTAATGAGTTCCCTTTAAATCAAATATCATATTATATTATATTAAATATACTTCGAATAAATCGATGGAAATATAATATATAAAATTCAATCTATTTATTCAAAAAGTGTTATATTCGTTGAAAATGACTAAAAACATATCATTTGCTTTTATTACGACTTTTGTTGCAATTAAAACATTTTTTATGCAAAAAATATCTGACAATTTAAATGATTTTCACATATTCTTTCAAATGATTATTATCTGCAATAATGACATGAATTTAACATTATTTTTATCTCAATTGTGAATCACATTAACAATTGGCGTTTAGTTTGTATTTACTCTTCAATACATCGATTTAATGATGATTTTCACAGCGAATAAATCTATGAAAAACTCATTTTATTTGATTACTGTGTTTTGAATGCAATTCTTAAAACAATTCTTGAAATTAACGCAATATGTGTTTAGACTTAAATCTTTGATAAGATTTTTGCTTTGAAAACGTTTTCATTTAAAGATCAATGACTTGTTATTTCATTTAGTTTTAGATAAAAATAAAATATTTTTATACATAATTCATACGTCCTTTCACTTAATGGATAACTTTTATGTTATTTTTAAAATATTAATAATTTCTGAATTCATTCATTCATTTGATGGTGAAATTGTTTGTCATACAAAGTGACGGATCATTTAATATGAATCAATTAATCTTAATTATAAAACCATTTTTAAAATAAATATTTTATAAAAAACATAAAATATTTTTATTATAAAGCATTGATTCATAAAATTATGGCTTATTTGACATTAAATTAAATATTTATATTTTGAAAGTAAAGTGGAATTGATTTAAGAGATGATTTGCTCGATAATTATCAGGGTTTTAATGTAAATAAACTTTGAATACAATTCTATAAAATGCAAAATTCATAGAAAGATATCTTGATTTTTAGTGATAAACTCTGTGTTAAGTCAACACCAATAATTATAGCGTATAAAATCACATAAATACATATCTTCAGCGGTTAGAGATATCAAGAAAGGGTTTGAAGATGTGTCCGAA
>JAQIXR010001023.1:0-16368 GCA_034700825.1 Quadroppia sp. Gr-Ori-00064
AGGGAGGGAGGGAGGGAGAGAGAGAGAGAGAGAGAGAGAGAGAACATTTAGACTTTTGTTTGTGAATAACATTGAAAAATGTTTTTATTATTATTTTATATATTTTTCAAAAAAAAAACATTTTTTTCTCTTTACAAAAAACTAATCAATACTTACAGCGATTCCAATGCTTTCAAGTCCTTAAATATAGTCCTTGGAAGAGATCGGATCGGATTGTTGTCCAGCACTCTATGGGGAATGTGATAAACAGGTTATTTTGTTCTAACAATTATAGCGTTGAAAACAATTTTTGAATTTGTTTTCAAAATATGTTTTGAGAAAAATAAAAAGTTTTATATGTAATTAGTATTACTGTAAATGAGATGGAAAAACCCCTTCCAAAGGGGGGCTTAAAAACATTAATACCTAACACTATTTGTCGATAAAAAATATATATAAAATAAATGTTTATTTTTCTTACAATTTATTCAGATTATAACACCCTTTGAATGTGTCGGCGTTTATATTCCGGTTGAGCTTATTCTCAGACAAATCCAATTCGTGAAGATTTGTGTTATTTATGAAAGCCTTCGACGAAATGAATTCAATTTTGTTCTTCTTTATATGTCTGCAGAATATTCATTGAAAAAAAAGTATTATAAAGTCTTAACGAAAATGT
This sequence comes from Quadroppia sp. Gr-Ori-00064, assembly GCA_034700825.1. Lineage (NCBI taxonomy): Eukaryota > Metazoa > Arthropoda > Arachnida > Sarcoptiformes > Quadroppiidae > Quadroppia > Quadroppia sp. Gr-Ori-00064. Next base: position 659 of record JAQIXR010001023.1, read on the forward strand.
ATTTAATTTTTTTATGTTAAAAAACAATTAAACAAATGCTCACAAAGTCCTCATATTTGGCAAATTTGTGAACAATTTGTCATCAATTGCTGTCAACTGATTGTTGTCCAGAATTCTTGTGAGTGAAGATTGAGATAAAAGTTCAATGAACTCAACATTTATTGCTTTCTATCAATCACTTACAGCCACGAGAGTAGAGGCAGTGATGGGAACTCCTGTCCATTCAAATTGAATTCATTTTGACCGAGAGATCTGTCGGCGCCCAATAATAGTGCGACAAATGTGTAATCAGAAAACAATTCATTGAAAAAAAAAGATTTTATTTGAGTTCAAATTTTTGATAAAATTTTCATTTGTTTAAAAGAAAATCGATAGAATAATAGGCTATGACCAAGGACCTATAATCGTGATTCAATATGGCCAATGTTATGTCAAATCTCAAGGTCTAAATTGACGTAAATCTAAAAGTTTTCCAAAAGTTTTGCTTAAAATAGTTGTTTAAAATCAAGGAATACTTAGTAATGAAAATCAGGTCAAAAATATACTCTCAAAATCTATTTGTTTATGAGGTCTTGAATTAAGCAATCGTTTAAACAAATAGAGTCTAAATTCGTTTGAAGAATGCATTTCAAGTTTATAGCAATCGATGGATAAATATATTTAATTAAATTCATTTCGACTTTTTATTTGCTTTTAGTGTAATTAAACACTTCTTTGATATAATACTAAATATTATATTCAAATCAAAGAAAATTGTAAATCATATATAGATTCAAAACATGTCTTAAAATTCTTCACAAACTTGTAATGAATATAAAAAATATGATTTCATAATACAATTGAATGTAAACTCAATTTTCAATAGCAATGAAAACTCGAGTGAAGTGCAGTGAAGTGACTTTAGAGGCGTTTTCATATCATATAATTCAACACAAATAACATATTGTATGACAAATGTTGTTGTGATTCAATGGACAAAAAAGTGTTTCCAAATCTAATTCAATGCTATGTTTCATTCACTCCAAGCCATGACCAGCACTTCCTCTAAGTCAGGGGCATATAATGCTATAGTATAATAAGCATCACTTAAATGCTAGTTCTCATCAACTGTCCTATCATTGAACACCTGTAGTCTAAGTCTATGTGGGCTTTAATACGATATCTCATTGATTAAGAGAAGTGAATGACATTGAAATTGAGATAATTGTTTGAACATTATTTTGCGACTCAAAGCACTTACAGTATTTTGAGTTGAAAGCAATGAAGTAATGAAAGTGAATCGAAATATTGTATTCCGTTGTTATCCAAGAATCTGAACAATGTATTAAAAGCAATAGAAATACAAGAATAAAATTTTCGATAAAAATCATAACGAGTTTTAAAAGTAATTTTTACTCACAATTGTCTCAAAACACTCAAACCATTGAAATAGTGGCTGTAAATCACTCGCAAACCATTGCCTTTAAGTGAGCTATCATTTCATTAAACATTCAATTGATTACTGATTTGAATGAAACACAAAAACACAAATCGTTTGCACAAACACTTACATTGTTTTCAAGAATTTCAAATTCGTGAAAGTATTGGCCGATAGATGTGTTATGTTATTGAAGTCAAGATATATTGAGCTCAACATTGAGTATTGCGATAGTATTGTGACGTTTATTTCGCTGATGCTATTGTTGTTCAGATTTCTATGTTTTCGAGTAAAACAATTTTCTGGTCAATAGTTGACAGCAATTCATTCAAATGCATTGCAATCAATGAATCGTTGAATTGAATCAATATTTACTAATAATAACAACAAATAAAATATTTTTCTATCAATAGTTGGGATAGTATTTCAGGTCTCGATATAATACTCTATAATAAAGTGATGGAAAGTCGCAAAACGTTGTGTCCATTAGCTATGAAACGTAAGCCGTTTTGTGCACAAGAAAAAACTAATGCAAATATCCTGAAGAATGTGTTCAACCATTTGGTCAACACATGGGGTCATTGGTAACAGTCATTAGAGTTGGGACTTATTGGGAATTTTGTTCAAAAAAAATTTCAAACTTTTTTTTGTGTTTAATTAATTATTAGTATTTTTTTATACATCTCTTCTCAGGTGAAGGGGGTATTGAATGGTGTAATCATTTGACTTACAATTTGGTAATTTTAGTGCTCAGGTTATGGGGAATGTCTGTTAGAGTACTGTTTTCGCAGAACACAATCCTATCGTCGCTTAGATTACAACTGCATTCGCCTCTGAAGTACATCTCAATCGCTATACCAATAGAGAGAATACAAAGCAATAAATGTTATTAAAAATGACAAATCATTTCTCGTTAAAACTCTTTCGCATATATTTTCCTAAACAGTATTTTAGTTAATATTTAACAAAAATATAAATAAAATATTTTTATGACATGAATATGAAATTGAAAATTAAGTTTCAATCTCATAAACAGTGTCGGTGTGAAAAAGGCTTTCCTATAGCAAAACACTTACTGCAATGTTTGGGCGCATATTCTTTGGTCAATTTCGTGCCATTTTTAAGCCGTTGATGTATTAGCAAAAACGCTTTCCCAAAACGGCCCGAATTGTCGGCTTTAGTCAAACGAAAGTCAAAATAAAATTTATTAAATGATTGAAAATATCGACTAATTATTCATTCGCTTAAATTAATTGAAAACGTGCTTAAAATAGACTATTTGTATGTGATTTTGAATGCAGTCCAAAAAGTCTACGAATATATTCTTAGTCTTTTAACTACTGTTATATTCAAAGCAAATATTGAAAATAAGTTTTTGTTTTTGTCTCAAAAATATATTTTATATTTTTAGTGAAAAACATTTGAATTGAAAATTTTTAAATAAAATTCTCTTTAATTAAAATTTTAATTAATTTTAAATTAATATCAAATGAAAAATATATTTCATTTTAAAAATTATACCGCAATTGAGTTCGTCCTCATTGTTAGGACAGTCGAACTGTCCGTCGCAGTGATATATTCTGGACAGACAGACAACCCTATCGGTGCCGTTGATAAACGAGTTACCGCAGGGGAACTCTTCCACCGGACAGACATTGTCTGCAATAGAAACACAATTTGAGATCAATTCAATCATCACTGAAATCATAATCAGTATTAAAATTGATATAAATTTCTATTAAATAACTCATATATTCATTAGTTTTTGAAAATTATTTTTATTTTCAATTTTCTCGCAAAAGCCATAAAAATGTTTATATATTTTTTAAAAAACTAATCATTAATTTTAATTTGAATCCAATGTTATGAATAGTGCCAATGATTACAGAAAATTGATATAAAAGTTTTGAAACCTTAGATATTATTATTAAATGAAAAATATATTTATAAAAATATATGCAATAATAAATATGTTTGAAATAATTATATGAAAACATTTATTCTAAACGTCATTAGGTTTGGCACAAAACAAATATTTCGCTTTCAATACACAAAACGAAATGAAAGCCATTTAAATAAAAACTGATTAAAAAGTTTGCTTTCAATTGAAAAACAGTCGATCACTGAAAAAGTTTTCCAAAAACCATAACAAAACATATGATTTCTCTGTAATCAACGTCTCATTCAATCATCTTTTGGTCGAAAACTTTTGCTGTTTTTTTCAATATCGCAATTCATATGAAAAAAATCTATGCATACCTTTACTCTTGGGTGCGATGCCTAACGATTCCGGATAGAAGAGGAACAGTAGTGATGTGGTGATGAACACAATGAACAGCAGCAACAGTACAGTCAAACACCAGAGCAATACATTCCTCATATTATGTGTTGGTTTTGCACAACATTTAATAATTAGTTATTAATAGCTCTCAATGTATTGAACCAACAAAAAAAGTGAAGGCCTTCCGAGCTTATGATAATCTATGGGAATGGCGAAAAGAGCACCAGGTAATCAGTTACGGTAATCTCGGGATAAGGATTACATTCACTGGGATTATATTCAGATAATAAACAACAAAAACATCTAAAATCAAATGTGAAAAACCTTTGGCTTTGAATGTGAGACAAAAAGTGTTTCAAAGTTTATATGAATTGAAAAAATATGTGCAAAACATGCACTCAATTATCAAGTGTTCATAAATGCTATTCTTATTCTGTTTGCAATCATTTTTTTTTTGCTCAAGAAATTCGAGCTCAAGATATCCAGGAGACATGACATTGAATGACATGGCTCATTCATTATCTATGGCTATATATAGAGTTAAAGACACATAAATATTAACAAAAGTTTTATTTATATTACAATTAAAGTGAAATAGTAATGAACGAGAAGTCACCTTGGTGCCCAATAGATCATCCTAGGCCATGTGTAGAAGTGTTTGAACTTAATCTGTGCAAGCACACACCAATTGCCTGTGTGGGAATTCATCTTCTAATAGACAGCGCATAGAAAACTGAATGGCATTCAAAGAAACGATAAGAACATAGACTTTAATGCAATTCAATGGATAATAAACTTTTCAAATATTTCGTTCATTTTTTCTCTCTCTCAATCAATAACTTAATTATAAATACATTTTTTGTTAAATTACTGTTCGATTAAGAAAAAAAAACACACAAAAAGTCAGCTAAAAAAAGTTGGTATAACTGGTTGTGGATAACAGACGACAACACACTGTTTGATATGAAAATAAATGTCTCTTTAATTGACTTCGCACTCAATTAACATTGGATATCATTGACTGATTAACAGTATTTCGTATGAAAAGACATGCCCTCTATAGACGCTATGATGGCTAATGCCTAACCACTATTGCCTGTGCTCTGTATTTAATAACTTGTTTTCAAGCCATTCATATGTTATGTCAATTACATCTGCGCTCTACTTATGTATGAAACAAAAATCACTGCTTTTTTTCTCTCTCTCATTATATGAAAAGATATTTTCATTTCTGTTAAAAGAATTATTAATAAAATAAATGGCATTAAAATTATTACTAAAAGTCATTGAACTTATTGTTTAAGTGATTCATCAGATCTTGAAAATTATTGCACACTTAAACTGAATAACACTTTAAGAGATAAAGAGAGAAAAATGATTGAAATTTCAATCGAGTTATTGCACACATGAAGCAAATTAAGGGGAAATCCGAACAAATTTGTCCCATATTTTTACTCCTTATCATTATCTATAAAAACCACTGCAAAGGAACAGAACTTTCTTTACCTCATCTCAAAAGTCTTCACTTAATCTTAACATAAATTTAGTTTTTATGTGCAGAGTTGTGAACATTAACCACAATATCGAAGACATCACTTCTTTTGATTATCACTTGAGATAAGACAACATAAAAAATGCATTCATTTGTCAATTATATGACTTTCCCGTCGATTGTATGCTTTGTGTTAGTAATGAATATCTCATTAAACGATTGTTTGCGTCAAATCAAAACCGATTCCCAAGAGTTGTCTTCCGTCAAAGAGTTGGCACATCTCGCGAAACAGCACCTGTTGAACATGGAAAGGGAGGGCTCGTGTCAGACGCCGCGGCCGCAGATCGTCTACCCGGACGTGGACCAAACGAAGGCACTGATGCCCAGGGGCACTCTATTGCACCGCTGCAACGACTACTCGGGCTGTTGTCAACACAAAACACATTCGTGTCAACCGATTGAGAGCCAAACCATTCAAATGGTATTCTTCACGCAATCGCTGAAAATGAGTTCCCGATTCTCGAGAAGACGACGGTATGAGCCGAGCATTGAAGTGATTGGTCTCAAAAACCACACCAAATGCCAGTGTTTGCCCCGGGATAGCGACTACAGTGTCTTTCAGTACTCAAAGATCAATTGAAAGTCGTTTTTTTGTTTCAAACACTTGTGTCTGAAAAATGAGATTTGAATTCATAGTTAAGACAAAAGACAATGAGTTTAGACATGAAAAAAAATCGTTTGATTTTTGAGGCCATTAATTGATTGTTGAAACGAAAGCACACAATAACCTACATTCCGTTCATGTGCTCCCGGTGTGAGCGACCGCTCAATGACCGCAATTAGCACTCAAACGGGGTTTCACTCTTTTATACATACCATTTGTCATCAATTTGTTGTCTAATCGAAAAAACTTTTGTATAATTTCTTTTCAATGTATGTATTGTTTGATTAAAACATTAAAACATTTATTAATAAATAGAAAAAAACAATTCATTTCTCATTCAAATCACTGCAAACTCTGCACATATGTCAAGCACTTGGAGGTCAAACTGGTATTCAAATTAACAAAACTGTAATCAAGTTTTGCTCTCTTTCTATATGGAAAGTCTGTTTTGTTTGCAAACAGTTGATATTCACTGAATTCGGTGACCAAACCATTCAACAGATCCGACGGATCTCTCTTTAATGTGTTTATCGGGACTTCAGTTCCTTTGCAGCCGTTGAGCAAATGGCGGGCAAAGTGTCGCACAAGTGGCTCATAATGTCTGGTAAGTGCTGTCAACTCCCAGAGCAGTGTCGAATTGGCGTTACAGTGCTCCGGGTCCACCACTTCCGGCATAAACACTCCGCTCCCAATACCCGACGCCTCGGAATCGACTAAAATATCGCTCTGTTTGTGATTAATCATCATTTGTCTGATGACAGCCAACAGCGCCACCGACGGCTCATACACCGTATGCATAGACACAGTGGACAGTCGTTTAATGAATGCCAAGACTCTGTTTTGAGTCATCTGTCGCTTCTGTTTCACAATCATTGTATGCAAACATAACAACAATATTCCGATGTCTTCGGCGCTGGTGTTGGCGTCGACCTCAAGCAACTGGACATACAGTTCACTGTAGAAGCGCTGGTAGTCTATGTTGAGTGACTGGCCGTCGCCGGAGAGTATTGTGAAGACGGTCTGAAGACAATGAAAGGTCTGATGAGAGTTAAGCCGTTTATCGCGAATTAGTTCAAAGAGTAATGAAATCAAATCATTGAAAAACTCGACGTTAATTAAGTGCGCGAATCGGGACAACCCTTTGAGGACAGGCGTGAGAATGGCTTTGAACCACTTGTGATCATCGTTGTTGGCATCGGAACCGATCTCTCTTTGATTCTTCAAAATTCTAAAATAAGTGACAAACATATGGTTGAGTATCTGTGAATGAAAGTCCAGTTTCCTCTGACGGCTCTCCTGTGCATCCACTTCCAGCAACTGGTTGTCCAACTTTTGCATACGTTTGTTCCGTTTCCTCTCTTTCCTCGACATTAGATTCAGTTTTAGTCGCAATCGTTTCATGTCTTTATTGTTCAGCTCTTCTCTCGGCTTCACTTCTCTGATCCGAAGCGCGAGAAATGTGTCGAAGACTTTCGCATCGCATCTATAGTTGCGTTGTTTAACCACTTTTGACGTCGCTTTCATCACTTCCAGCGATATTTCGCCCAATTTGTCGCTTCTGTATATCTTCTCAACGGTTTCACAGCAGATGTCCGCCAATTGTCTGCACTTATTGTTGGCCATCATCTCAACGATAGTGTCGACGATCTGTTGCCGAAAGTTGAAGTGCGGATGACTTAAGACGAGTTGAGACAAACATTTGACACCAATTGTGGCCAATCGTTGTCTCGCTTTCACCGACAACAGCATCTGGTCGTAAAAGTCAGACTTCTTTGTCTTCGAGTGACTCATGGCGTCCACCATTCGCTGCAAGCGATTCAAATACAGTCTATACAACTGAATGAGACTCTTCTCGTACTCGCGAAGACGTTTCGTGTCTTTCTTCAGCCGAAAGTTCTTTCGTCTGCTATTCGTGTCGTCCTCTTCTTCGTTGATCTTCTCTCGCACTCTATAGTTAGGTATGATATCACGAAACACTTCCAGCGCCGCCAACGCCACCATCTTCTGGATGGAGAAGAATATTAGCCCAAACTCATTGTCGTCGCTCTTGATGTCGAACAGAGACAACAGGTCTCGAAGTTTCTTCACATTGATCTCCGGATGCGATATAACAGCCATCGAATACTTTGCGATTTTATGCTTCATTTCATCCAATTTGACACTTCTTTGGCCATACAATTCAACCAAACTCTTCGGCTCTTCAACTGTCATCTGATCCGAGTCTTCCATCGTATTTGTGGTGCAAATGTCTTCACTCAAAACGATCTCAACGTTTGTGTTGACATCGACTCAAAGCACGTGTAATGCTATGACACGTGACTCACATGTGAGACAAAATATAGGCCTTTTTTGGCGCTATTATTGAAAAACGTTTTGAAAACGTTTTGCACTTTTTATATACCATTGAAGACATCATTGGATGTAATACTTGAAAGCGAGTCCTTTCGATGATCGCATGTGAAGACAATGGCTGACAAGTGCGAGATGTGTTTGTGGTGCGGCGGACGGTATCACCAGCGAAACGACTGTCCTTACAGTCATTATCAACAATCAAAGGCTCAGCAAATGATGACTCGAAGCAAGTTTGGTATGAACTCAAGAAGTGATGAACGACTCGACTCTCGTTCACCGAATGGCGAACGTCTTCGCCGAACAGCCGCCGACAGCCACCACCAGCAACGGTACGTCCCGGTGCGCAACGATGAAGACGTTCACTACACGAAACACCTTCTCATACAAAACACTTCGTCAATAGATTTGCATCAAATGAGACAATTGTCGGACAGTCGGCCATAACAGCGCACAAAGAGATGTCCGACAAAACAAGTGCTCAAAAATGTGTTTAAAATATTTTTTGATAAAATGTTTATAAGTTTTATAAATATTTTATAAATCAATGAAAAAAAATTGTTTTTCAAAAAAAAGTGAATTATATTTTCATATGATTTTCGACGACTGAATGCAAGCGCTGTTCAAAGCAATCCCTGTCTCTTAAGGTCTTCGTATGTCTTCTTGTTGACGACATTCCCCTGTGTGTCCTCATATTCCTCTTCATTGGACGCCTGGAACTTCTCCTTATGCTTCTCATCCTTAAGCCTCTGCCAAAGGGCTAACGCGTCCTCTATTTGGGTGACGTTCGCGAAGTGGGCCGTATTGGGGATACCCAGACATCGCATTCCGTGGGCGTGTCTCCACTCGGCGAAGTGGCGCTGGAAGGCCTTCGGGCCCTTATATGTGGCGTTTCCACATATCTCGCACGTGTAGGTTATGTTCAAACCATGCAATTTGTACAGCCAGTACGGTATGGGCTTTCCGTCCCAACCCAGGGGCAGATTCTTGGGATTGTATATGACATCCGTTTCCTGTTCCTCTTCCGACTCCGATTCGGACACCTCTTCGTCGGTGTCTTCGCGTTCGCCGGCAGTTCGCGCCTGCTTTCGCTGTACGTTCTCTTTGGTGGCCGTCCTCTGTTCGGACAAGACCTCCGTCAGCTTATATACCTGTGCTTCCAATACTGCCATCTCTTTTTGCTTTTCAATGTCCTTAATTTTGGTCACTTTTCCACGTTTTCCCGACTTTGCGAAAAGCGATGAATCGATTTCATCGACAGCTTTGCCTTTGGTCTGCCATAAACGGCTCGCCCTCTCCTCGAGTGTGCTATCGATTGAAAACAATATTCATTACAACTATAATAACCCCTCGTTTTTGTGCGGTCACAAACCCTCCACATTTGAGACCCAGAGCAATGAGCGCCGACTTGAGTCGATCCAAACCCAGTGACGCCAACTCTTCGACGGATGTAAAGGCAGACAAATCCAAATGTGCGCCCGAATGGGTGAGAGCACTGCCCGTCTCTTTCTGTGGTTACGATATTTATAGACAATTAGATAATCAGTACAAAATGTGGTCAATGTATGCCTAGTGCCATACCGGCCAACCCGGGAAAGACCCCGATTCCCACTGCTTCTCGAAATCGGCCAAAACTTTGTCCATTAACTGAAATGATGGCAAAAATTGATATTAAAATCGATCGAAAATGTCATTGAAATCATAGACGACATACAATTGGCAGCGAAAGAAGTGGTTTAACTCTGGAACAGTAGTCCTGAAGATATTCGAGAAGCGCTTCCAAATAGCGAAGGTATTCGGCGTTCATTTTTCGCTCTTTCGGTATCTCAAAGAGTTGGTCGAAAAGTGACAAATACGACAAGTAATCGATTTTCTCAACGCCTTTCAAATTGATGTATTTGTCGAAACAGTGGTTCAGATCCAAGAACTTTCCATAGCCTTCTTCGTCGGTGAAGTCGACAAAATTGATGTCAGTGTCGCGCGATTTCAAGAAGTCGTCGAACTCGATGGCCATCGGAATACTGATCTCATTCGGATGTCTTCGATAGAACTCTTTGATGTTCTTCAGCCTCGAGTAGAACTCGGAGAACTCATTGGGTCCGGACATGGCCTCCAGTTCCGCCTTTCGGACGCCCTCTTTGTCCTCATAGAGTTCGCGAAGATTTTCCGTGCATTCAATGTATCTCTGATTCGGAGACAAAAAAACAATTCAATTATCATTAATGACATCAAAAACGCATGTCTTTTGACACTCACGTCAAGAAGTAGTTTCAATCTGTGGTCAGAATTGATTTGATCCCTATTCTGGTGGTCATGAAAGACAATAAAAACAAGTTATCACTCAATGGCAGCGATTGTGTCCATCAATACAAACCGTTGACTTCTTTGTCATATTCTCCTTAACCATCGCGTCCTCAAGACGTTCCCTTTCCTCATGGTATCGGCGCTGCTGTTCTAATATCGGTTCCATTCAATTGATCTTTGGTTTGACTTTTGAATCAATTATTATTTGTTTTTTAATTTCAAAACAAAAACAATTCAAAGCAAGCATTGAGTCAAACCATTCATACATTCCGTGACGCATATAATGAGAGGTAAAGTAATGTCATTCGCATTGAGTTGAAGCCAAAGGGAGTATAAAAAGTGTGATTATTTGTAACGAACAGTGAATTCAACGTAAAATCATTCACAAAACACGTCTCAAACGCCGGTATCGGTGTCTCAAATGCCGTCCCCTTTGGCCACACATAAGAACTTAGACTTCAATTAGACGTAAAACTTAATTATAATATTATTTTCCGATTAAATGAAACCAAAAATGATTTGTAATTCAAATGAAAAACATTCAAAAAGTTTATCAAAAAAAAAAAACATAAAAATTCGATCCAATGGTTGTCATCAGATCCAGACGTCCTGAAGATATCGTTTCTCTGACTGCATATCTCTCATATATTTGACGGCATTCTCATGTGTTTGTTGATCACAGTCTTGAACGACAGCGACGAAGGCGTTGAAGACGTTGCTGGCGATGCCTTTGTCGTCGCCGCACACATACACCACAGCCTTCTTCGTGTCGATGAGCTTAAAGAGTGCCGTCGAGTGCTTGCGGATCAGGTCGTGGACGTACTTCGGCGTCAATTCGTCGACGATTTCGCGCGAAAAGCAAACACATAACTGTGTCAATACATGAAGACTTTGGAAGCGCTTCAATTCATTCTCGTATATGTAGTCGATTTGCGAGTGACGGCACCCGTAGAAAAGCCACGTCTCGCCGGCGGGCAATGGCGTACGGCTGGCCATCATATGGCGCTGTTCGAGGAATCCGATGAAGGGCGCGACGCCAGTGCCCGGCCCTACCATTACGATAGGCGTACTCAAACTGGACGGCAGTTTGAAGTATGGATTCTTTCTCTTAAACACTTTCATGCCTTTAAGACTCGACTCAAGACTTAGTTTTGACAGACATTGTGTGATCTGATCGCCGTTTGACAGCTCCAGACGTCTTAATTGGGTGCCGGTGAACACACCGAACAGTTGTGTGTCTTTTCGGTGGTTTCTCTTCTCGAAAGCGATTACAGAAAATGCAATTTTGAATTGATTTCGCTTTTCAATGTCGGGTGCGTTGCATACACTGTAATACCGGGGTCTAAAGCACTGGCTGTTGGCCAGGAAGACATCCAATGGTGGCCGACACGAGTCGAACAGCTCCAGTATCTCCAGAACGCCCACCGAATCGCTTCGTATGTATTTATTGTAATCTTCAGCCCCTTCGCGACTACTCAACTCCAACAGACGTCTCCTATGGTATGGATTGTCACAAAAGTCGGCCAAATGTCTAAGACATGACATCTTCGGAACGGAACGAATTTCTACATAAAATTTCAATAAATCATAGATTCGACAAATTTTGGGCAAATGTCGAAACACTTCTGGTGTGAGAACTTCACAGAAGTAGTCCTTTTTGTCGATGAGATCCAAACACTGTAACAATTGGTTCACTTCTTCATCACAATTGCCGACAATAAACCCAAACGAATCGCCCGATTCGTAGACGATATTGTCTTCGACTTCGATTGTCGTCTCAATTACTATCTTATTTTCGACCTTTTCCTCATTCGATGTCTTATTGTTTGTCAAGCGTTTCATCGAAACTATCTTTGAGTCGAATATCTTTGAATCCATGACTGGAAGCGTTTGAAAGTAGAACTCATCGAAGAGTTGAGAATATTCTTCGGGAAGTGTTTCATGAATTTTCAACTCAAATGATTGATATTTACTGGAAATCAATGGTAGAGTCAATTGATTCAATTGAGTCAAAGACTCATTCGATAGCATTATCGGACAATTGTCTTTGAAAGTGTCGTTCATCGCATCCGATGACAACATCTTCACCTCAATTGTGGACACTTTTAGCACTGAATAGGCGTTGAAGTGATTGAGAATCGCAGGGAAGAGGCCTTCGATCCAGGGCTCGACTCCCACCTCAAGACCGACGGCGTCGTCACCGAAACCCGATTCGTAAAACTTTTTTGCCCCCAATTCTTGTAATCTCTTATCTAAACAATGGATCAATTAGTCATCGAATGTCACTCAAGACATGGAATTCAATGAAGACCTAAATCTCTGCCAAAACTGGCAAAGCGTTCATAATTAGAGTCACCCAATGCTAACAAAGTGTACCACAGATTCGAGAGGAATGTCTTCTCGAGAGTCCTTTTGCGGAATCGACGCCAAAACTTGAGTGCGTTTTGTGGCGGTTCGCCCTCACCGGTGGTCGACACCACGAAGACGACCGTCTGTTCCCTTTCGAGACAGAATCGCTGTTCGGTTTTGTCTAAACAGAATCGATCGACAGTTATGTTGAAGTTGTCTAACAGTACTTCCAGTTGGTGTCGGCACTGGTCGTAGATCTGGTGCGATATGGCCTCCGACTGACCCGTCTCTGAACCATACAATATCACTATTCTTCGGCGCATCAGATCTGTTGCGACCACCAATTGTGTGGCGATTGGGATGTGTTTGTGATCTCAAATGTCTTTGAAACACAAAACACATGAAACACAAAGTCATTCAATGATCACATTTGCAATCGATTGGACTTTTGGTCCCAAACAAAGCCATCGCTCAATGCGTTAGAGATATATAAAAGCAATGAATATTTCAATGAATTTTTGGACCAATTATTCAAAGGTTTTTAACTTTAAAACTAAAATTGAAATAATATTTACAAACCATTTGACAAGAGATCCAACTTTTGTCCACACGAGACATGTCTTCAGCAGAAGAAATAGCTTTAAATCATATGAAATAGACTTTACTTTCACTTCAATTCACTTCTCATTCATTCGTAACGTCGTTTGTGAACAACATTCACATGACGTCATACGCACTAATCGTCTGTCAATACAACCAATAATAGACTCAATCGTTGTTTTGTTGACGAAATATACTCTAAAAGTATTGACATTTTCTACAAATATTTCTTATAATAAATTTGAAAAAATACACAAATATTGTGACAAAGATTTCGTCATTTGTTTTGAAGTCAACAAAGTTTTGGTTTTTAAATGATTTCAAAACTAATTGTAAATAAAATTATTATTAAAAATACAAATAAAAACTAATTTTTTTGTTTGATTTGAGTTCAGAAATGATGTCAAACATCGAGACAACAATTGAAGACAAAATCGTTGACAATAACTACTATTCGGTGCCATAAACGGAGCGCTCAAACACATGGCACCGGCCTATCGATGTCAGTGTTGAAGGACTGGCCGATGCGTTCATAATAATGAGACATCCCTTCGAGAGTATAGAAGCGATTGTCCAAAGAGTTGGGAACCGATGAGACATACGAGTGTTCGCCCGTCTCTAAGAGTATTCTCCAGAACGACAGGTGCGACAAAACACCCACCGATTTGTGGGACTGGAGTCAACTGAAGGAGAAGATAGCGAAATATGGCGTACGAAACAGTCTGTTGTTGGCACCGATGCCCACGGCGTCGACGGCACAGATGTTGGCCACCAATGAGTCGATAGAGCCGTACACTAACAACATATACAGCCGTCGAGTCCTGTCCGCAGAGTTTCAGGTATTGTCAAAGGCTTTCCAATTGTTTTCCAATCTCTGAGCCGTTCGTTCTGTTCAGGTCGTCAACCATCACTTGGTTCGGGATCTCACGGAAAGGGGTCTTTGGAACGAAGGCATGAAAATGGAGATCATTTCAAAACTCGGTTCCGTTCAAAACGTCGACGAAATACCCTCTGATCTGAAGGCGCTCTATAAGATCAGGTGTGAGATATCAGGTGTGACTCATGAACACTGAACCACTCTTTCCCTGAACTGATCCCTAATTATATTTACAGTCATTTCACATATTATGACAAAAGTTTGTGGAAAATATATGCGAAAAGAGTTGACAAATGAAGTAAATCTGAACTGATATGAAATGAGTGAACAATTGATAACAAGTCAGACGAATAGAAAGTCGTTTTGTAGAAAGTCTTATAATAATTATAATCAAATTTTCTTCACATTTGTGTTCATTTGCTTTCAAACGATTGTTTGTATATTTTTTTTATAAATTCATTCATTTTTATTAATTTTTTTTCACTTTTTTAGCAATAAATGGCAACAATCATCAGAGGAACGTATGTCCACTGGAGTCGTAGATGCGATGTCCAGGACTTGACTCTTGGCAATGGAGCGTACATTGAATCCGATCCCTTTGATGTGGAGGACATGACATTCAATGTTGTCATTTACCCGACGGGGTATGACTTGCGTCACACGGCCTTTTTGTCGGCGCGGATCTCTATCTTCAGACACATCCAACGTTCAGTGAATGTTTGGTTTCGTTTTCGGGTCTTCTCTAATGGAGACATTCAAAGAAGAGACAGAGGTATGGAATGGTATGATATGTCTGTGCCACAACTCATTGTCTCCTTTCCGGCAGATGGTGAAGATAGTCTGGCCATTGGCACCGGCTACTCGACCATAGGAGTGATCAATGATCTGATCTTTACTGAGGAAATGCGTGCAATGAGTCCGTCGACCATTCGGTTGGAACTCATTATAACTCGAAATTAGTTTATAATAAAATAAATTGAATGAAAAAAATCATAATTTTATGATTAATTTTCGTATAATTGCGAGCCGTTGTATATGAACGCCAGTTCCTCATCACTGAAGACACTGTAATGGATTGTCAACGCAATCGGATTCAGACCACTCTTTGGTCCGACGACTGCCAACACATTGCGCTTTCGGCCATGAATTCGGTCGGCCTTCGACTCGACATACCGTCGACTCATGTTCTCGAAGTTGCTGTCCGTCTCGTGAATGGATCGCACCTTCCATTTGACCACTTCATCGCAATCTCTGTCACTGACGGCCACGAACTTTGACGCCATCAACGTCTTGAATGTCTCACTCATTGACACCACTCGTATTGAGTCCAACGAAAGCAGATTCGCGTCACTCGACTGCAAGTCAGACAACGTCTTC
>JAQIXR010001024.1:0-16363 GCA_034700825.1 Quadroppia sp. Gr-Ori-00064
AGAGAGAGAGAGAGAGGGAGAGAGAGAGAGAGAGAGAGAGAGAGAGAGAGAGAGAACATAAAAGTCGAAAAGAAGAGAATAGCGTGGGCTGTGCTAGAGTTAGGCCAGACATCATTTGGCTGTGCTGTATGTGTGGCTCAATTTATCTGAGAAGATTCCCTGTGGAACAGCACAGGCAATGCTAACAGCGCTGGTTTATGCTGTCCATGACGTATACTTATTCCAATTGATCAGTGAAGGCATTGCCTGCAAAAGACCAACTCAGAGGGGATTCCGAAGAGCACTGTTAGCCTATTATTCGTATTATTCGCTGCCAATTGACGTGTTTTGCATCCATTCCTTACTATTTGGTCGATCAAACCATTCCTTCTAAAGTATATTCACTTAAAATACAATGAAAATGAATCCACTACTTGACTGCCATTCTCCCTTTCCCTCACATCTCTCTCTCACATACAATCCCTCTCCACTTCCTATTTCCAGTTGTCTCATATGTTTTGCCATTGCATTCAATGCATTATTTCCTGAGGTTTTCGATTGGGATCCAAATAATGACCGATAAGTTCATAGCATTAGTTCTGTCTTTATTATCACTGTATATATAATGAGCTCTTTTTCTATGCTTTCATTTTGAAAAACCGTATCAAAAATATCAGCACTTTTTGTGTTTTTGTTATCAATTACTTTTCAATACATTTTTGAGTTTGAATTCGAGTCAATTCATCAAACATTTTAAACCAAAAAGCGATCGATAAATCATTTCCAATAGATTTAATGGTTTTATATATATTTTTAAATAATTTTTACATTTATTGTAATATTTTTTGATTAAAAATAACATTCATTAAAATCATGGCTTATGTCAGGTTTGGAGTGATTTGCGAATATATATAAATAATAAACCAATAAATATATCAAAACAAATGCAAACATCAAATAATGTGCTCTTATTTAGTGAATTATTCTAATTAAAGGCCTTTTCATATCATACAAAACGAGTGAAGAATTGTATAATAGAAAGGCTTTAATAAAAATAAGCGACAACTGAAGTGAAGTGAAAGGAGAGGGAAAGGGAGGGAAAGGGAGTGATAGTGAGAGTTGAGTAGTGAATGAGTAGAGAATATCCCGCGAGAGATCTTAAAGGCATTGAAGGCATCACGACTTCAACATTAGTTGGTTATAGTATTGTAGTGTTAGCTGCCTGTATAGACTGCCTGTCCCTCACCAGTTGCTCTCATAAAGCTCTGTTCCAATTAGTTGTGTTTTCTATTAGATGTGCTGCCAATAGGTTTACGTGCTCTTCACCAGAGAAACGTTGCTCAAAGGCTAGTACCAGTGCTAACTGAGCCAACAGTGCCAACAGTGCCAACAGTGCCAATGCTCTCATAATATCATCACTCGAGTAATGCACACACTTTTGAGAGCTGTAGAAACAAGACATAAAAAGGTCTTTCGTTTGACTACTTTACCGTTGAGTCAAATACAGACAACTCTATTGTTAACACAATTGTAGTGAAAGTACTGTTAAATAGTCGACTGAATCAGACAAACAACAAGTCGACAGACATTGTCTTATTCGCAGTGTTTGATAGCAATTGCTGTGACGACAGCTTTTCTAAATATATATTTTTTGTTGACTTTCGATAAGTTTTGGCTCAAAAAAATTCGTACCATTTATTTGAAACAGTATTTGAATACATAATGACATCAATGAGAGACCAATGCTTTGGCTGTCATTGAAGTGCATATTTGAATATATAATGTCTCAAATGTGTGAAAAATTCCAATCCTTTCCAATGTAAGCAACCATTTGAATGACTCGGAGCAAAACTCACCGAAAGCTGTTTGAAAGCATAACAAAAATCATTTACATTTTGTGTAGATTCAAACATACGTTTATTAACCATTGAAATGATTTTCCAAACAATACTTCTTTATTAAATAAAGATTTTGTTTCAAAATATAATTCAATTTAAATATTGATATTTTTTCGCATAAAAACACATTTATTTTAATTAATAATAAAATTTATTTTCTTTTATCAAATTCTAAATTCATGTCTTTAAATATTAGACACAAAATGTCTTTGAATACAAAGAGATATTTAGCGCTAATATCAGTAAAACAAATATATTTATATATGCAATAAATTCAATTCAAAAGAGAGATAATATATTCTTTGTATTCATGAGTTTTGGGTAAATTCAAGACTCAAAAAGTTAATAAAAGTCAAATTTATCTGAATTTCATTTTGCATTTATATTTTCAATTACACCCAACCATCAGGTGTTGGAAGTGAATGAAAGCGCTTTTCAATCATCAAAGAGTATTAGAGAAAAATATTTTTAAGTAGAGTTAAATATATAGAATTTTAGCGATTATTTAGATTTTCATTAATGATATTCTTTGTATTAATAGATTTGAAGCCATTTCACTCAATGTGTAACAAATGGATTTAAATCTCTAATAAGACTCCAATAAATGAGTTTAAATCTTATTATTTTTCTAAACACTATTTCTTTAATGATAAATATATTTGAATTTTGTTATAAACTAAATATATTCTTAATATTCATTGCCTTTGATTATATTCAGCTCAAAATGTATTACAATTTCGTCAACACATGTAGTTTTAAGTTTGCATTTGTGCCAATTATTTGACTGCAAATTGAAAAATATGAGAAAAGTTAACATTTTCTCAATGATATAATCCCTGTATTATTTAGTATGAAATTTATGATTAATGCAAAACGGAGTGAAAGTTTGACAAAATATTTTTTATCTCATATGAAAATAATGTGATTTTGAAGCCATAATGCGATGCATACATACTATGTATAGTTATGTTATGTTACAGAACATCAAAAAACATTTCTCAAGTAATGTCCTTTGGATTACATTCAGTGCATGTTATGCACAATATGTTTGATTCAAACATATCGTTCGTAGACACTGGTAGGCACTGGTAGGCAACACATTCGCATTGGTATTCTGCACAATACAGTTGATGGACTTTTTCCGGAGTTTCGATTTGACATAACTTTTTCAAATTCATTATAATATAATACAATTTTTTTGGGCTTTTCTTTTGTATATTTGCATCGCTTTTCAGTCTTCAGTCGACAAAACTTTTGTCGCTATTATTCAAAGCGATATAAAAAAGTTTTTTGCATTATTTTTGATGATAAATGTGTTTAATATTAAGTCATACATAAAGTCATATTCGCATAGATTTGTCACTCAATGGATGAGTTGCCCAAATCTCTCGGTGTCTTAGCTGTGCAGAGCAACAGTATGTCAACATCAGTATTCACCATATGTATGGCATTATAGACCCAGGGATGCATTTATGAAAATATTGTTAGTATCAGTAATAGCAGTACAGTTGGCAAGTGCTCTCTCTCTCTCTCTCTCTCTCTCTCTCTCTCTCTCTCTCTCTCTCTCTCTCTCTCTCTCTCTCGCCCTATCATAGTCTTCATCACTAAAAACATAGTCTTTTCAACCCATTTGTCAAGAATTTAAATCTGCAAATCAGTCAGGCCTTAATGCATGGCTTTTGCAGGTAGTGCTGAGATTGAGAACAACATAACAAATATCAAACTGTTTTAAGACAACAAATTTGAATGCTTTTCACATTTTGAACCACTTTTTATCAATAAAATTCTCTACAAATGGCGCACATAAAAGAACTTTAGGATAAGTGTCATCTCAACTGATCTCTCTCTCTCTCCCCTCCCTCCCTCTCTTTCTCTCCTCCCTTCCTCTCCCTCTCTCTCATTCAAATGTTGCACAACATTTTGATTGCGGACAACACATAAAAGCTGTCGACTCGACTCGTTTGGCCGTAAAGTATATGAGCTTTTGTTGTATTCTCTAATATTTTAGTCAACAAAAAATATCATTCACTTTGTCTTTATTTTACAATAATCTCCTCTCCCTCTCCTCTGTCCTCCCTATCCTCTCCGAGTATGTTATATTCCGAGCCATTTAACAATAGTGAGACAAAGAAATGCATTTCTAATAATATTTTCTCGATTCACAACTTGTATTATATAATAGTTTTTACATATAATAAGACCAGAATTATTGCGAATTATAATAATGATAGCGTTATGTGTGTATCAAAACATTGTATTATTCCCTGAAAGGGTGAGCAAAAATATAATAAAATAAAATGAAATTTCTTTCATTTTTTTAAATTAGATTTTTTATTATTTTTTTGTGTAAAGAATAAAAACTGTAATACGAATGAGGATTACATTTGAAATTTCACTCTTATGTTGAGTTTATGGCTATATTTTATTGCAATATTTTCCATGAAATCTTGATTTCATTTCTCAATATTTTCTGTTGAATTTGAATTTCAAATGAATTTATTAAACGTTTCATAATTAGAGGTCAATTTAATTAGCAAAAACACTGTATCAAAATATGAGGGCACCTGTTATAAGGCCGCACCGCACCGGCGCCTAATTAAAAGTCTTGTTTAAATGTATTGCACATAAAAGTAGTGTTTTGTGAGAAAGCGTTGCTTAAAATGAATTGAAGCGAAGGGTAGGAAACTGTAGGGAAAGGCATGCACTGAGTGTTCAATTTGTGGATGAGATGGAGAGAAGAGATGGAGAGAAGAGATGGAGAGAGAGAGAGAGAGAGAGAGAGAGAGAGAGAGAGAGAGAGAGAGAGATTGGATAAATTAAGTTTAGTTTACGCTTGAAATGCTTTTGTTGAGGCATTAGACTTGGCTTTCGTTTCTATTATCAATTGTTGTTTTTTAAGATTCACATCATTAGTAAAACTTTTCGATTTGAAACAAATTTCTTAGTTTTGGATATAATTTCGATTAATTCTCGATTCTTTAGTTTAAAGAAAAAGTTAATTAATTATATTTTGAGATAAAATTTGTTAAAATCTATTTCAGGACATTAACTAATACTAATGACGGCCACATGTGGGGACAGTTGGCTTAAAAGAATTGAAATGAATAAAATGTTGTCAATAAAGTGATTTTTGATTGAGAAGTGTTTTCTTTATTTAATAAAAATGTAATTTTCATCAAAATTTTACGAATGATGTAATGAATTGATTAACAAAATGATAAATATTTATGTTTTATGTCTGAAAATATTTATGTATAAATCATTTTGAAATCCAATCCTCTCATAGACTTTGGTTTTAGATTTGGTTTTGTTGTGAGAAAATAATCATTGAATCGATGGCAGAGAATGTATTGAATCTCAATTTACAGCCAAAAATCATATCAAACACAACACATCGCCAGATCCTGTGCCGAGGTTCTGGCACTGTAGTCCCCATGCCATTGATAGCCTTAACATTTAGTCTGTGCTCCAAATGGCATATCATATATGAAAGCGTTTTTTCGTTAACCGACTCTCAATGGACTGATAGTTAGAGTGATATCAATGTATTTATAGTTTTGATAAGCATTTGAAGCTCTGATGCATTTGTTGTCCAGTTCTCCGATTATCTCGCATCAGATATTACCGACAGTGAGCAACATGTACTCAAATACTGCCTGTCCTCTCAGTATATAAATATTAACTCTCGCTGTCGACTCACCAATCAATTTTTGGTCGACATTGTTATCATTTGGTCATCATTTCAAACATAATCTTTGAAACGAATGAAAATTTTATTTTATTTTCATCACAAAAATCATATCAATTATTGTGACAAAGATATGGAGCAGAAAAGAGATGATAAGAGAAAAAGATGAACACAAAAAAATTGAACCAAACTTTTTCTGTCAGTATTATAAGACAACATCAGAGCTGAGATAAGTCGAGAGACTATCGGAATATATGCACGAAATGAATGAATGAATGACTGAATGAAATGCAAATAAAGTTATTATTAAATTTGCGAAATAGAGAGCAAAATAAATGTGCAAAATATTCATCGATTGCGTTGAGATATATCTCTCAATGTCTATAATGTTTGCATATTTTAACTTTATATCAAACAAACACTTTATTGATTCAAATAATATTCAAAACGTATTGAATCGCTGAACGGAAAGTGAGTCAACACGAGTGAGATTTGGTTAAAGATTTAAATATAATATAAACGCAACAAAAATATATACTAAACCTTAACGCTCAGGATATTAAAACTTAAATGTGTTCAAGTTCATTTTGATGAGGGAAGTCTTCCATCATTTGTGAGGAATGGTATGTTTTTTCATATTGAATGTGCATATAATTTACTCCACATTTGCATTCAAAGTAAAAAATTTTTATTATCAACAAAATTATTGATAACTCGGTTTCAGTAGATTTGAAATTTTGAATCATAATTATGTAAGTCTGCACTCAATCTATACATACAGTGCCTTCATTTGCAGAGCAAAAGCCGATAATATATATCACAGTCGACTCTCCTTTTTCTGATATTTTCATTAAAAATCTAATTTAAATAAAGTTTTTTTTTCTAAAGTCAAACCAAAGCCAAAATACTTGAAACTAATTTAATTTTCGTTATTATTTTCGTTGAATAATCAAATTGAATGAAAACATAAGTTTTTTATTATTAATATTTATATGTCGTCTAAGAGAAAGACAATTGACATTCGCTGACATAAAGTGCGAGACTTTTGTTTCGCTCATTCAATGACACCATTGTATGGATGAAAGGCAAAAAGAGTGTGACTTTTGTTTTTATCATTCAAACAGAGCTAATATTTTGACATTATATGCATTTATCGTAATTTGCTTTTGCTTTTGCATTGCTTTAACGGCGATAAAAGTAATTCAAACAAAAGATTGTTTGATTGGATGTGTTATAGACTGCATAACCGACTCTACAAACAGTACAATAATACCAATACGAATGCCTTCTCTCAATCATATACTCAATGAGTTCGTGACTTTGAAAACAAAAATTATTTGGTTTTTGCTGTCATTTGCGAGAAAAACAATTCACAATTGACTGACGACTGACTGTATCTCTCATACAAACTCATCATTTCGTGTTTCCAGGCTTTTAGCAAATGCTAGATTTGTGCATATTATACATCCGATAGACTCTCCCTCCCTGGGCTCTCTCTCTCTCTCTCTCTCTCTCTCTCTCTCTCTCTCTCTCTCTCTCTCCCATTCATTCATTCATTCTTTAGAAATGCATTTAATAAACTGTAAGAAAGTTTGTGTTGAATGCAATGTCGTTGATGTGATGGTGCAAAAGCGAACCACCCCATTGTTGCGTGTCTTTGCAGATAACACTGGATAATCCAGACCGGGTATGGGCTCAACCGATGGGCAGGAAATACAATAACATGACTTAACCATTCAATATACTGATGGCATGACTCAGACTGTGCTCTATTTAGAGCACATGAACTGGTGATAAGCAATGAGTTTTTGAAGCTTTAATAACAACAGAGGAATGGGATGTGAATGGGATAGGGTTTTATAATCATATCAATAACCTATAGGTTTTCATTTAATGCCATTTAGCCTGAGGTCAAACTCTCTCTCTCTATATATATTGAGTTTTCAAATAAAACTTTTTATCTTAACTTTTTTTTCGTATAAACTTTGCTGTAGTTTTTGAGTCTCTTTTGTCGATCGAAAGCATTGAAAATATTTTTTATTAATACAGAGCAGAGTTTAAGCGCAGACAAGTGTAGAGAACCGTATCGTCAAAAGACATTGTACTCAATGTTAACTACAATCAATATATTCTGTATAAATACCATACCATTCCATACCATACCTGAGGTATGAAAAAGGAATGAAATTCTTCTTATTTGTGATATATATTTTTGTGTTGTATTACGTGTTGTTTGATTAAACTCTGTTATAATGCAGACCTGTTTCAACATTTGGCGCACACATGCCTTCAGCCATTCCTCATGAAGTCATTTATCATTTGACAATTTTAATGCAAACCAAATACGAAGTTATATTCAAATTAAATAAAAAACATTACATTCATATGAGCTCTGTTTTTGTTAATGGTTTGCATCAAAATAAGTCATTTAAACATACATTTAATTTAGAGATAATTTTCTATTATTCAAAATTCAAACAAAAATTCTTATCGATTGAACACAATGTTTATTAATAAAAATATTTTATAACTAAAACATAAAATGCAAAATTCATTGTCATTTGTGTTATCAAAATTGTGCTATTATTTCATCATTTTTTCGGTGACAAAGAATTATCATTTGATAATGAAATGGCAAATAGTATTATAATCGCTGAAGGATTTCACACAGAATTGATTTCTTCAGTTAATCTCGAATTTATTATACAGTGGAATAACATATATAGAGTGGAAAACATTGTACTTATTTAGGCATATATTACATACAAAAAATAATGTGCTTATAATGAAAGGCAACAAATTTGAGATTAAAATTGTGTTCTTGTTATTCACACGTGTAATGTATGCCTATATATACAGTGAGCAGACATTCATCATAAAGTAAATTATAGTCCTCTCAGGTCTAACAAGTCCTGATGTAAGCCCCTATTCAGCGACGACTACTTATGACTCAATGAACAGATAATCAGTTTTTTGGGCAAAATGGGCTAAAAGTATAATTTTAGGACACATTCTATGGCTTGATTTGATGTAAAAACTTTACCAACGAATGAGAGATCCGTTTTTTAATGTGTGATAACATATATAACACAAACTGAATATAAATTTCAATTTTCGATTCAATTTTTTTCCATCTCTTAATCAAAAGTCATAAAAATGACAGAAAAAATTGCAACGAAAGAAATGCAAAGAATACAAGCGTTTGTTATATGTAATAATGATTACAATATTCTCTATCTATAGATCGCAGATCTCTTTTTAAAAACATGATTTATCTGCCATTCCCTTCAATGGCTCATTCAGTCTCGTCTGTCCATCTCCTCTGATCTGCAAAACCTTTTTAGACCGCTTTCAGGAAGCAGTGGCTGACTGGCCAACGACAGGAAGTCGCAGAAGAGGAACAACTCGTTTGTATTGTCGGCGCACAGTTAGGGTTTGCGCTCATCTTTTTTATATCCAGACCTCAATTCATACTTAATTACACACAAAATCGATTGAACTCTCGTTTTGGTTCAAAAATATATAACATTTCATATATAAAATATTTTCTGAAATTTTATTTAAAATTTTATTTTCAATTTTTTTTGTGCGAA
Source organism: Quadroppia sp. Gr-Ori-00064 (assembly GCA_034700825.1). Classification (NCBI taxonomy): domain Eukaryota; kingdom Metazoa; phylum Arthropoda; class Arachnida; order Sarcoptiformes; family Quadroppiidae; genus Quadroppia; species Quadroppia sp. Gr-Ori-00064. The sequence goes on from JAQIXR010001024.1 coordinate 9,159, forward strand.
AAACACTTTTAGAATTTTAAACTAATATTTTTGATCTGAAAACCAATATTTGAAATACAATTATTTAATTTTTACGTTTTATTTCTATTTGTATTTCTTTATTATTTTTTTCGCTATAAATTTCCGACAAAGAAAAAAATAAATTTTTATTTCTCTTTTTTGAACTTAAAATTGAGTAAAAGTTATACAGAATATTTAAAGAGTTTTTTTATTTTGCAAAATATAATACTTTAATACAAAAAAGGTTTTCAATTATTAAATATTTAGTGAATATCAGTCAAATCGTTACGTGAATGCAATGCCATATGAATTGATTTTGGGGCCAAAACTTTCATCTTTTTAAGTGGAATTCCTCTTTATTCCTACCTCTCCAACACATCAAACATTTGAGGAAATAATATTTAGTATTTCTCAGCACACACTCCAATGTGTGTGCACTGGGTATAGCACTGGGGGTATAGCACTGGAATTGTTGCTGGAGTTTACTTTTGGTTTATGATCAGTAACTTTATATCCCGTGCCGTAAATGCAATCAAAATTGTTGTTCAAAGCCTTTTTGCCATCTATTCCATCACTGGCTTTAATATAAGCAAAATATTTGTATTGAATGTCTGATTGTGTTGTGTTGTGTGTGATCTCGACTTATGCGCTCCTGTATTAGCACATTAGAGGCCTAACAGCCTTTACTCCCTTCGGTCATATACGGCAGGGATGGCAGATATGGCAGATATATCTGTTGATAACTGGATAAACATTTTCTTCGCGTTATATTCGCTATACATCTCTCTAACACTTACACAACACATATATGCAATGCATTGTCTCATATCTGCATTCGAGGCACACGTAGGAAACCCTATCTGTTAATGTCAGTTCGGTCTCCAATAACCGTTTGCGTCAACTCTCATATTCCAAAAGCCACTTCAAGCAAACCCATGGGGTATTGCACACATCCATGTGAGCACAGACACCATACACACCATACACACCATTCATCCCTGTGTTGCCAGTCGTGAACAAAAAATAATATTTTTAACGAACGACAAAATTCTCTCTCATTATAAATACAGCGAAATATTTACAGTGATATCAAAAGTGTTTTTTTGTTTGGGATTAAAAATATTTTAACGAAAAAATCAAATTAAAGAAAATAGGCTTAGATTTGAACAGAGAATATAAATACAATTTTCGCTTAATTAGTGATTAAGTGAACAAAAAAACTCATTTTCATCATTGATTAGCTAATGATTTAAACTTAATTGAATTTTTCGCATTCACTTAAAGGGTCTCTAAATTGTGAATGAATTATAAATAACATTAAGCACCGAATGTGTGGAACGAGAGATATTTTCGCCAATTCACACAACTCTTAACAGTAATCATCGCCTGATTTATTCCACTTTTCCCCTGAAAAAAGGGAATGAATTTCATTTGAAAAAGCATTTAAAGTGAGTTTTAGCGAAAATAATAACAATTAGACGACAAGTATTTGTGATAAATTGTTGTCTTAAGGAATGGGCTTAAAAATGAACAAAAAAATTATTTCTCATTTGTTTGAATATAAACTTATATTATATTTAAGTAAATTTCATATTTATTTCAAAACTTTAAACAATTATTTATTTCATAATTTGTTCAAAAATTCAAATCAATCAAAATTTTCAAAACATTCTGTCTTTGTATTAAAACACATTTGAATGAATGTATTATTTTTTAAATATTAAATCTGTTGGACATAAGGCTCTCATGGATTTCAAGCACCAGACCATTGAGTTATTGCAATACGACTGAACCCACGATAACTTCCGGTCAAAAAAGCACTAAAGGAAGTGGAGTTTTGGCATTACTTATGATAAAATTGATGCAACTGTGCTGCCAATAGCTAACTGTCCAAAAATTTTGCATTCGTTTCGTTGATAAAAAAGAGACGATGGAATGACTCAGAGTTGGGGATGTCGTGAAGGACAGGTGGTTCACAATTTCGTGAGTCAAGTGTTCTCTAAGAATAATACTTCTGACAATATATTCATTGCATTGAATGCTTGCGAAATATTTCGCTCAAATCGACGAATGACTGCAAACATGATATCAACAGATATGAGGAAATGAATGGCTTTACTGAAGAGCAAAGGGTTTTCAATATTGACTCAACGGTTGGAAATACAAATATTTTCGACAAAGTCTGAGTCCGGCGCGACTTTGGCCTCAACTCAAACAAAGGGTCAGACTGTTTGGCATGAGTTATACATTCAAACAAACGACTGATTATTACTTATTACAGACATAATAATAATTATAAATTTGGACATTATTTGAGACCAACTCTAAAACCGATTAACTATAGTTCCCCTACAGCTGCCGGCGCTCATCTGCCAGAGCCGATCATTATATCAATTATGTATACAGTATTTGCAAATATAGCGCCCCTTAAAAGACTCTTCTGCGCTGAACACCTGATTATTGAAATATGAATGAACTATTCATGAATGACCAAGTACAGTAGACTACTTTCTCATTGAATGTATGAAAATAATAAATAATAAAATAAACCCTTAAATAATTGCTTATTGAATACCCCTTCAAATCAATGTCTATCTACTGTTAGTTGTATTAAATATGTGTCAAATTTTGTAATAAAATGTCTTTGAATTAGTCTTTAATTTTTGTCAAAATATGTATTCGTTTATTAATTGAAAAACTATTCAATAAAAGTCAAAAACTATTATTATTTTCATAAATAGTTGATTTTAATGATGAAATCGTCAAACAATGTCAGAATAGAGTCGAACAAAGATAATGGTTATTAAAATAATAAAATTTTTGAGACAATAATTGAATAGATTTGACAATAATATCAACTTTTGTGTCGAATTCACTAATATTTACTAAAAAAGACTTTTATTTCAGTTTTAAATATATTTGAATAAAAATAAAATGAATTTTTCATTGAATAAAGTTTTTGAAATGTGTTTTGAAATGTGTTTTGAAATTTTAGTGATAATAATGATCGCATGAATACAATGCTTAAGGAAAGAGCGAATGAATATTGCATTGAATGAGAAGTTGGATATACTTTGGTCTCTATTATACAATCGGATTTCCTTAGAGGACAATGACGTAAGACAATAGACCAGCGCTCAGACAAATCACGTTTCGCCGGATATTGTGATTCCCCCTGAAGTACAAAAACGAGTCAATCGACAGAATGACGATCTTTTCATTTATAAAACTCCTTATAATCACATCCAAGTGCTCTACCAGTGCTCCAAACACTATAAGTGCACTAACTATGACAAAAAAATGTGAGACTCAGTTGAGTGGAATGGAACTGTTGTTTTTTTCGTGATGGCATTCCTCGTATAAGAAGAGGCTTTACACAAATTGTATGTGTTCTTAGGCACTGCATTGCATGCCTGTGCGCCTCAACTATGGCTCAATCACAGGGGACTCGAACTTATCGTTTGCAACAAAAGTGTTCAAAAAATGGTCAAAATATAATACTAATGGCCTTTTGTATCGTCCAATACATATAAATTGAAGGCACAGTTAGCTTTGTTGGCACCGAAGGCACTGTTGAGTTACTTTAGAGATCAGTAATGTCTTAAATGAAAGAAAGACTGACTTTTGTATACATTGAGAATCTAAAGGCAATACGTTTTCGGTGTTTAACACAATTTGTGTTAAAATACAATTTATATAAAAATTAAATAAAAATCAAACGAAATGTTGAAAAACAAAAAAAATATCAAATTTTTTGAAACGATTTCTGTTGTAAAAGACATAATACAAATGGTGTCAATCGATTCGACGGCCAGTGCTGACCAGTGCTATCATGAGACCATGGCTTATATGGTGTTGCGCTCTATAACTCACAACTAAATTCTTGTCTAACAAATGATAACTATTAGCACTGTTGGCACACAGTCGGCACAGTTAGCACTGGTGTCAGTATTGAGCCAAAGAGCCGGAGTGTTGGCTCTGGGTCTCTTGTGTATACTTTTCTTTTTTAAAAATGTTTAAAATCAAAATAAATGACTTTAAAGTGTTGTGAATGTAATGGCTTTGAGTTGTTTTGAAATACAATACATATTAAGGGATGAACTCGTTTTGAGTCCAACAATGCATTGGCCGAACGTATGACAAAAGCAGTGATTTTTGTTCATAACTATTAAAAATTGCATTCATTTTATTTGTATGGGTTATGGCTTTCATGGCAACAGTTTATGCATTAGATAACTGTCCAATATCTGCGTTATGCATGGCATCACTCATACAGGGACACGACTGCATAGGACAGGCCAAGAGGACAGTCATAGAAGCTGCTGTTTGCACAAATTTGAACGAGTCATACATTCATGAGCTGTTTGTGCACAACGTTTATCAAAAGCCATTAAAGCACTGGTAGTTATATATTTTAAACATTGAATCACTACAGCGAATGAAATCTCATTAGACGTGAAATTAATTTATGCCTGACTTGATATACAGCCAGTGCTGGCCCTGTGCTGAGGCTCACACCGTATATAAGAAGATCACATACTCTATAGACTGGAGTGAGTCTAACATTCACTAAATGTTTGAATGTTTACTACAGTTGTGTTTCGGGAGTGGTTTTAATTGCTTTAACTCTCTCTTCATTTGCACACAATTAATGAGCTCTTATTCATTGTTACGTTTTTTTCTCCATAGCATAGATTGTGAGCTCTTTTTGGAGTTTTGATTAAAAATGAATGCATTCACTGCTCTTGTGTTGTGTTGGCCTTTGTTTTCATTACCCAAAAACCATTAAGGCTTTCAAATACATAACTTTTGACGATATGTTTTGAATACAAAGTCCTATCAATTCATTGATGAATACCTACCGAACCGTCAATTCCTGTTCTACTGATTTGCTCGCAGTCACTGATAAGGCAACTCTTGCCTCACTTTTGGGTCATATGTTATACTAATAAACAAATCGCTCATTAATGCAACCGATCGACAGAACAGTATATAAGACATTATAATACAATTGTGTCATAAATGCCTCAAACACTATACTATACACACAAACACTTTCGAACTTCTCCTCTAATAACAGTCATTAACACATATGAGGACTAACTATAAGCACCTGCTCTTTATGTTTCTAAATCCACATACGATAAGCCGTCTTTCGTTGAAGTCAAGCGTCGCCTAAACCTCTATCTCCTACCCGTCCTCACGAGAAATATATTGTATTGCTTTAATGGCCATAACTTATAACAAACACATTGTATGCGTGATGTCTGATGTGATGATGCCTTCCCTTAATGAAAGTTATGCTCATTTTGACAATAGTTTGCATTCATTGTTTCCATTGTTGACTACATCTGCTCTCAGCTCAGGCATCCATTTGAAAAATAGTGGACCAAAAACTTAATTACTTAATTTAGTTGTATAGCATTGGCACCCAATCTAAAGGTTATTCATTGAGTGCTGCGATGTGTCTGCAATTGTTGCTCACAATTGAATTGAAAATGAAGTGAAGGAGAAGAGAGTGAATGAGAGGAAAGGATGAACGGCACAAAACATGCACACAAAAAAGTGGATGACATTAATGCCTAACTTTACTTCTGAAACGTTTGGCACAAAAGACCAAAAATGAGAATCAAAGCAGTTTTGATCAAACATGCCTTCAGTGTAACATAGATTGCCATCATTGACATCATTGCCATCAGCACTGAATGCCATTTATTGATGAACATTAAGTCTATACAAAGACTACCAGTTCTATTGCTCCTCACAATCAGCTCGCTATAGAGCTGGAGAGAGAGAGAGAGAGAGAGAGAGAGAGAGAGAGAGAGAGAGAGAGAGAACGAGAGATGAATTGATCTCATCTTAAAAAGAAATGCCAACAAATAAATTAAAATATAAGACGAGCGCAAAAAATGTTAAATTTTTTTCGTTCGCTGTATTTATATTATATTTTTTGGTCACAAGTTATCTCATATCAGATGAAACCAAACAATCAAATACTGTTTGAGCTTTTAATCAGATCAACGGGTCTTCTATACTCTTAGCACTGTTTGCTCAGTCTTTTTATTCGGTTATTTAATTTAATTTATTATAATATAATATATTCAATGCAAACAATTTTTGCAAACAATTTCATATTTTAAGCAAACAGTTCAACACTTTCTCCACTTTTTTGTTTTGCTTCACATATAATAAATATTTTATTAGTCAGAAAATGATTGAAAGAATCAGTTTTTGTGAATATATTTTTATTTGTGATAGCAATCAATGAATTCAATGGGTCGCATGTTATGACCTGTCACCTAATTTAGGATAAAATTGTTGTGAATTTAATGTAAATATTTTGAAACATAAATTGCATTTTATATGACATTTGTGAATGTGTTTTGTTTTCATTCAATGATAAAATGTATTCAATGTTTAAAATAACTAATAATTAAATTAAAGCTCATTAGAAGGAAGACTTATGGGGTTAGAACTGGGATCACCATTAGCTCAGGGCAAATAAAGTGACCATTTTTCTAAGGGGTTTTCCCCCAGTAATATTTAATCTGAAAAAGGGGTTCACATAATGTTGTGTCATATAATAAATTAAAATTAGACAAAAAGTAAGAAATGATGTATTTTTGTATTATTTCGATACAAACGAACAGAAAATATTTTGAACTGAAGTCTGATATCATTGTTAATGGAAATAATGATGAAAAATGTTATGTAATGTTTAATAGAGAAATATTATTATCATTAGAGGTGTAAAAGATCTATGAATTTATATAAATATTAACAACAAATGCATTTTAATACACATATAAATCAGCGCTCATTCATAGGAGTCGTCGAAAAATAAATGAATGTTTTGTAAAAAGTTTTTGTAATATATCTATCGTTTAACAAAAAAATGGTCGACTTTTTTGTGAACCGACATCTTCTGCACACATGGGATAGCGATGGTCGCAATCAGTCTCTAAGGACTGCAAAACACAGCACCGAATATGAAGTATAGTGTGTGTTAAGCACAGATGGATTGCAGGGATTAGTAGGTCGGAGACGATTTGTTGAAGAGAGACCTCTTTGTTGTTGATATGACGGAATCAGACTCTAAACAGGTTTAGCAGATTTTTTATATACAGTGAGAGTCAGTCGAGAGAGAGAGAGAGAGAGAGAGAGAGAGAGAGAGAGAGAGAGAGAGAGAGAGAGAGAGAGAGAGA
>JAQIXR010001025.1:0-16360 GCA_034700825.1 Quadroppia sp. Gr-Ori-00064
ATTTTCAAACAATGCTTTCAACACAAAATGTCTGAATTATAAACACTTTTAACAAAGTATTGAAAGCAAAGGGTATTCAAAAAAGAGTAAATATCTCTATCAGTAGTGAAATGAAGACAGCATTCATGAGATGGCAGTCATTTCATGTCTTCTTAGGCAAAGAATCTCTTTTACAAAACAAAATTTGTTATGAATTTTATTCTTGTTTTTAATTGTTATTCAAAATATTATTCATTTTCAATGAATATTAACATAATTTATGAATAGATTCTTATAATGAAATACAGATTATATGACAAAACTATTGGTTTTCGTTTGTATTTTAATTGAATAGTTTTTTGAACAAATATTTTCTTAAGAAATAAAAAAATAAAAATAATTATAATTTATATTCATTTATGTCTTCTGTTTATTAATGAGTTAATTATAGATTAAAATAAAAAAACAAAACAATTATTAGTATTTGTGTTAAATATTTTTCAATTTTGTTTTTAAATGAATCATATTTTCATGTTTTTTAAGATTTGATATATTATTAAATATTTTGTTGCAATCATTTTGTGTACAAATGAATGGCTTTTCTCACGTATGAATGCGTTCGTGATATTGAAGATCTTTTTTGTAGAAAAACATTTTTTTACAACTATTGAAATGACATTCAAATCGTCTCTTTTTTAAGTGAACTGATCTCATGTGTGATATTAGGCCTGATTTGACATTAAAAACTTTTTGACAATTATTATAATCACAAACAAATGTATTTTCATTTTTGTGAATCAATTCATGAGTTTTCAAATGAGAACTTTGTTTATACTTTTTGTGACATTCATTGCATTCATATTTGTATTCACTTTTATGTGTGTTTTTATGTATTTTTAAATAGGAATAACTTTTGGTTTTAAACTCACATTTTAAGCAGACAAACGTTTTCGCTGTAGAATGAATTGATTCGTGTGTTTTGAGATGATGTTTGAGTTTAAACCTTTTATGACAGACATTACATTCAAATGGTTTATGTGAAGAATGAGTTATTTGATGTCTTTTGAGAAGACATTTATATCTAAACCTTTTGTGACAGACATTACATTCAAATGGTTTGTCATTTGTCTGAATGTCTTCGTTTTGATCCAATTGTGAAGAAATTTCAACTCTTTCTTCACTTTGATTCACAACTTCTGATTCACAATTAAACACATTTTTCAACCAACTTTTTTGTCTTTTAATTAAATTGTTTTTAATTTTCACTAATTTTTTCAAATTATTATCATTTGATTTGATTTTATTCATTAAAACAATATATTCTTTACTTAAGTATTTGAAACTCATATTTAAAACACAATTAAATGAAACACAAAATCAAACTAAAAGTAATTCAAACAATGTTTTCAACAAAATTACTAAATATATAGTTTTTAACAGAAAAAATATAGAACAGGAATTGACTTTATGTTTTAATATAACCACTATTTGTAATTTAAAATAAGTTCGTGAAAAACAAACCTTTAAAAATATATATAATTTTGTTGTTTTTCTTTTATTTATCCCCTTTTTATATCATTTTTGAAAATTATTTTAATTTATAATACTTTATAAAACTTTTTTAGTTAAGTTTTGAATAAACTATTCATAAGTATCTAAAAATACTTATAATTTTCTTTAAATATTTAAAGACTTTTTTTAAAATTATATGAATTTCTATTACTTTTTTAAAATCTTTTGTTTAACTTAAATATTAAATTATTTATTAAAATAAATCATTACATGATTTTCCAAATATTTTTAGAAATTTTTAAATTATAAAAGAATATATTATTTATAAAAGATTCATAAAAATCTTTATTAATTACAAAAAAATTTTAATTTTAAACATTTTATTTTTATACTCAATTCAAAAATAATTTAAAATATTGTCTGAATATCACTTCATATTAATAATCTCTGTTATAATCATAAAATAATCATAAAAAAATTTTCCCATAGGAAACCTTATATTGAAAATCCATACAAAAAACTTCCCCAGAGGAAATCTTAAAATTTCCTCAGAGGAACACCTAAAATTTACTCAAAGGAATCCTTTTACAACAACAACCATGATAATTTATTTGACATTCAGCGACATATTGATTGAATTATTCATAGAATAAACACATTTTTTTTCTCTATATAAAAGATAAATATATTTGATGTCATTTCTCATAAATAATTGCAATGATATCTCGCATAGAATTCTATATAAATTCAATAACAGATATGAAATTCAATATAATATTTATATTATTCTTAATACTCTCTTCACATATATTATTCGATAAGTGGGTGGAGAATAAAGAGACACATATTTGTAAAATATATAAATATAATACAAAATAAACATTTTTAATGAATAGAAATAATATTATATTAATATATTGTTACGCCTATTGGGAGGCGTTGCGTAACAATAAATGGTATGAGTGGAGACACGCTTTTAAGACACAATACTTTTAATGATAACTGTATTAATGGACTCAAATAGAGTTACAATCGGTTAAGCGGGAACACAATGGTATGACATTGTTCATATAGATCGGATTGGAAGAAATCGCATCCATGGGGTGTCTCAAGAAATCGCATTCAAGGCAATGAGTTGTCGACAGTCTTTTCGTATAGTGTGTCGATTTTATCAGCGCCGTTAGGTTTTTGGAGAGATGTGTGTATAGACAGGTATTGAACTGGTTCTGCTTTAGGTGACAATAAGGCTGTGAAAGGGATTATAATTGAGGGCAATGTCTGCTAAGTTGTAAACAATTCGTTGGAAAGGTATCGGTTCAGTCAATACAATTGAGTTGAAATACAGAATATATTGAGAATATAATTAGAACTATAATTAGAGTACAATTAGAATGAAGTGTAGAATTGAATGGAATATTCTTCAGGAATAACAATATATTTTAAAAATTCTTTTATATTATTCTAAAACAATTGTTAAAATTTTGTTAAAATTTTAGATCATTTATAGAGTTGTAAAACTCATCGCAAACTTAAATAAAAAAATTTTAAGAAAGGTTGTCGTGAGAGATGTTAGGAACTGGTGTTTAAAGAGTAGATGTCAATGAGACCCCTCTTATACACGCCATATACTCTTCAATAATGGTTGTCCGAAAAGCACTGCCCGATTGTCCCTCTCATTCATAACACTTATAAAGAGTTTTATTGAAATTGAATTTCAATTCCAAAAAACATTTCAATTCAAAGACTTATAAAAATTAAGTTTTATTTGTGTTAAACTATAATTGAATTAAGCCATAGGTTTTCCTGTCTTACTATCGCTAAAATGAAACATCTTTTTAACGAATACCACCTGAGCCACAGCCGAGACAATAATTGTGAGACACTGTATGAGAGACCAGATCTGGACATAACTGTTGTTGGAGTCGACGAAATAATAGTCGAAGATCTGTATCCTTTGGGCCTCAACCAAACTCTTCGTCATTAGACCGATATTAGTGTCGATATTCTGTAACAGATTCGTTACGTTCCCCACAGTCTCGACCATTTCGCCGTACTCTCGCACATACCGTTGCCAGTCCTCCACCTTGTGTGCGACCAGGTATACAATGACCAGTTTTGATGAGAAGCGCGAATATATGTTATGAATACAAAGCGAATAATAGCCTATAATAAGGGGGATGTTTATGAAGAAGGGGTTCTAATGTCAAACATACCGGAGGCGTTGACGGCGTGCGTTTCCCACTTTCCCTCCGTTGTCCAGTTGTATCTGATCTCTAACTTTCCAAACGGATCCCATACCGAAAAGCCCACCTCTTTGTCACTCCCTTTCACCACCTGAAACGCCACGTACACTGAAGATGACTGTTGTATGTATTGATGGTAACAGTCCTCACGCCCCGGGTCTACATGTATTTTAATGTTGAATTTCAAAATTCCAGAATTGTATTCATGATAAGTGTTTTCTGAATGACATTCATTGATAAGTAAAATATAAATCAATGATAAAAACAGCAAAACATATGTAAATCTTTGACTCAATATATCCATCGCTTTTAAAGACATATGAAATGAAAAAACATTTTAAAATTGTTATTAAAAGTGAATTTTCTTAAAACATATTTGAAATTCATTTCAATACAAATTGCCTCTCAATTACAACTCTCTGAAAACATGTTTACAATATTCTTGCACATTATAATAGACTTATATGTGCCTGAAATTTAATAAATGCCAAAGTGATGTTAATATGAATTAATGGTTATTATAATTATTGTTTTATTGACAAAATTCTGAACAAATATTATGTCATTTCATAAAAAATATTCCCAAAAAAAAATTGTATTATATTTTCACAACAAAGACATTGACAACGAATTGTGAATTATATTTTTGAAATGAAATCACTTTCTGTTATAATAGAAAACACAATAAATATTTTTATTTTCATTTTCGCATTCATTAATGCTTTCAACAAATAGTCTTTAATTTTGATATCAATTGAAAAACATTTTTCTTTATATTTTATCAAAATAATAATAATTTATATATTTCTCTAAATGTCTATATATTGAGGAAAACCATAATTAAAACTATTAATAATTGTTATCAAAATGACTGTCCATATAGCAAAGTGTGATCCAGTCTCTCAAGCCTTGGTATGGCAACTGCTATTGCCATTGCACTCCCTCAGAGTCAAGGCATTACAGCAATCGGCGGAAGTCACACAACGGCCTAAAATCACATCAAATCAAATTATAAGCAATTGATAGAAATTTTGTGAAAAATTGTTATAAATTTCAATAATATTTCAAACATAATTAACGCCTTTCCCATCACATAATCTTACTTAGAGCACAGACACCTGCGTCTGTTGAGCCGGGTGTTAGGACACAGTTCTTGCCTTCGCCACACATGTCGTGATCATCGCACGGATCACACACTTTGTAAAGCAATGAAAAACATATGATTTGTTAATATTTAGTTAACATAGCTTTTGATAGCCTATGGGAACAGAACATTACCGTTGAGTGCCATCACATCCGACATTCTGGCCACGATTAGAGCCATAGCAAGTGTGAAGAGTATATATCTATTGGCCATTGATTTCGGTTTCGGTAATTGTGAGGGTTTTCGTACAGTTCGTCTCAAACCACTTTGAGTACTGAATGCGTGTTTCAATTGTTGAGCGCTTTTTATATACCCCTTCGATGGCATTGAGTCTAACAAATATTTTTGTCTTTTTTTTTGCTGAAAATTGTTTATTAATTTTGTTAATTCATTTGTTAAGACATTTAACTGAAATGATTAATTACATTATGAAGTACTACACCTATTCAACAGCCAAGGAGTGGTCGACTCTTGAGATATATTGACTGAATTGACGGAAAATTGAAATAAAAACGTTTCATAATATGTGATGTTCATAGAACATGCTCATGGTCATATGAATTTGGGCAATGTTAGTCATGATCTATATGTTGGGTAAACTGAAGAATATGTTTGGACTCCTAACTTAGGAGTACATCAGTACTTTTGAAGGTTTCTTCATTTATTATCAAAGCCATGACCAAGCACATATTGAACATGTGTATTATTTATGAAAAAAACTATTTTTAAATGAAATAAATAAATAAAATACTTTGTATTGTATTTTAATTCATTTTATATTCATTGATAAAAATAATAGATTTTGAAAAATACTGTATAAAAAATATTGAATAAATTAGCGCTCAATTAAATACAATGCAAAAGTTAATTAATAAAAAATCACATCCATGTCATTTTGGATGAAAAGATGTATTAAAAACAATTTTTTTTAATTTATTTTGTTATGAATCATAGAAACAATTGTTATATGTTTTTTACTCTCTTTAAAAATGCATTTCTTTTCTCATCAAAAAACAAATGTATAATAAATATCATTATTTGACCACAACTTTAAGTAATGTAAACTTCAAACAATGTTTGTTTGTCTCAAACTATAGTATATTTGCCCAAATGTATGACTATTTGATGAGCCCTCGAATCGTCGAAATAACAAATAAAGAAATTTATTTAATTTTCAATTGAATTCTCAATACAATTGTTTTTTGCGTAAAAAAAATTTACTCTCAATTCTTAAGTCTGTTTAATGAATGAATAAATGCTTTTCTTATTTAATAAACGTCTCAATCAATGGACAAAAACATACGAAAAGACTAATAAAATGAATGAATGGCCCAAAAAATAGATGTTCTCATTCTGTGTGACAATTAGTGTTAGAGAAAAACTAATACTAAGAACACAAGAATAACATTTAATGACAGTATGTTCGCCATTGGATCGCCTTTTAAGGGGCTTTAATCTCTGCACTATTCGATGGTATCGCCAGTATTGAGACAACACTTCACAGCGATGTGTATGTGCTCTGTATTTAAAGCAATGCCTCCACTAATACAATGTCCACAATGTTTTATATTCTCTTCAGTGAACAACTGGAACACTGGCTATAATTCCTATTGTTATCTTTGTTATGATTTTTAGCAGAGAATAAGCTTTTGAAATGGATTTAAAGTTTTATAAATATTTTTTAGAAAATCTCTTCAAATCCGTTGGACATCAAAAATAAGCAATAAATATCAGACACAATTAAAAACACATTAAAAACTTAGAAACTTTAAAAATCACTAAAGATATAATATTTATATTAATTTTTCCTTTTATTTAAATACTAAAAAACCCCTTAAAACAAGAACTTATTGAAAAGAGGGTAAAATAAACGTAAAATTATTTCAAATATAATTTATAATTGTTTTTTTGAATGACAAAACATGTAAAACATTAACACATTTTTACATTTATATATTTTTAAGAATTTTTTTATTCTTCATTTTTTTGCTATGAATTATGAATAGTAAGCGCTTTTTGTATAAAGAATTCAATGAATTTAGAAATAATATCTTTGTTTACACTTAGGAACAGATGTTTAACACTATGTTAGACATGATTAGTGAACAGAAAGTGATGATCAAAAATGCATTTATTGAACAATTATTTGTCAAACGAAGGCTGAAAACAATATTATTTATATCACATGAATGAAAGTTTTGGCCAAGAATTGAGAGTAAGATATAATTAGATTTTCGTTCACAACATGTAATGAGTGGTTCTGTTGTAATAAAAGGAATAATCGTTAAGAAAATAAACAACTTATCTTTATCACAATAACTTACCATGATCAAATCATCATATAATTTTAAATCACCCCTGATGTTTAAATAATTTATTCAATAATTTAATACAAATATCAATATTTTATGCATTTGTTATAGTATTTTATGTCTTAAATGTTTATATTATGAATGACCAAGGATTATTTATGTTATTTCATGAGATTATTACATTTAATTCTTTTAATATTATAATAATTATTATTAATATTGTTTTCATTTCGTTTTTGTTGCAGAAGTTGTGGCGATATTTCTCACTATAACAACACTTATTCAATAATAGAATATTCTTTGCGAAGAAATTAGAAAATAATTGCAATAAAAGAGATAAAGAAAAGTATTACAAAATTGGTAAATATTTTTCTGTTCCTGAAATATGAAGATTTAATATACATTTAAATAATAAAAAATTATAATTAATAATAAAATTCATTATTTATATAAAAAATATGAAAATAAAATGAATATTAAATTTGATATTTGTGTTGAATATTCCTATAAATGACTTTCAACTGAATACCTATTTTATTCCAAGCCATAAATAAAGAATATTCTGTGAGATAAGAAAATACTTTTAAAGTTTAATTAATATTAATTACATTTTTAATACGAAATTCTATGGAAAGCAATACGAATAATACGATCAACAAATGCAATGATCTGTCAATCGATGAACGAATTATCGCATTGAATAGTCGTAAGATTAGCAGTGATTTGGCGACAGATCCCAGTGCTGACTATAAGGAAGTGAGTTCGATACCAGTGCCCATAATAACAAGCGCTGGCACCCAAATAGTGGTGAAAAATATCTCAAAGAATAACATCAATACAAATAAAACACTTAATTTAAGCGATGATAAAGTGCTTAATAATAGCCTTTTGCTGACACCTGTGCCGACGACGACAAGCGGATCCTCTGTATCACCGGCCGGTTCGTCACCCGTATCTTTAGGCTCCATAAGCACAGGCACACCGAAATCAGCTACACCACAGCCGCCGCCGACTCAGTTATCACTAGCGAAGTACACGTCTTTTGGGGTCGACTGTAGGCTAACGTTACCGTCGATTACGTTAACGGATCTGTTGTTAGAGATTAGGACCAAATCAGTGGAAGCGACACTCATTCCACTCGTCAATCAGGTGAGACATTTATCTATTATACACCCTGTAAAAGCAATGAGCAAGGTGCATTTAATAGTTATTCTCGCATATGAATGAACTCATATTTGTTAACAAAATGTTCGCATAAATAAATTCTGTAAAAGTTTTTTAAATTTATGGAAAATATTATATAAAATATATTTTAAAATTTTTTTTTTGAGTCAACTGTTAGTAATGTTCGCCAATAATATCACTCAAACAGTGTATTCTTATATCACTGATAGTAATATGTGTTATAATTTGCAGAATATTTTTATATTTTATTTTATATAATTTTTTATATTTGATCTTTCGTTGCAAAACATCTTTGAATTGATAATTACCTTGATCATTGATCTGATTATTATAGAATCACCATGATCAATTAGACCAATGTTAACATCACTGAATAATTGCAACTCAGTTATGAATTGATGTGTTTGTATTCACTGTTAAACCATTGTAAACTAATCAAGGTTATAGTTTGTTTGCACTCAATGAGATGTCACACTATGTCTGCCGTTGAGAATCGTTGTGAATTCTGCAGTTTTGATATGAAATTAATGGCAAAGAATATATGAAATTGTATTTTAATGAAATTCTTTTACGAGTCAAACGAAAGACTTTTATTAAATATAAAACATTTTATTAAATGCATTCATGTATTGAAAATTGAATTTTAATGATTTGTATTTTGTGATTCGCAATGGAATTCTCAATTGAATGTTCAAACAATAGAAAAACTGTATATTAAATACAAATAATTTTTTTGAAAATTTAAAAATTAAATTTAATTTTTGAGAATTTTTAATATTCTTAAAATATCTGAGATTAATATGGATTGAATTATTTCTGATCTATTAGTGAATAAAATTCAATAAATCTTAAGATAAATTTAATGCAATATATTTTAATAATAGAATATTCTTTATAAGAATATTTTAATAAAAATATTTTGTTTAGAAATATAAACAAAGAGTGATTTGAGATAAACGTTGAAAAATGAGAAAATAAATTCATTTAATAAGTATTTTATTTTTGGTATTCATTATAGACATTGAATTGAAACATACTTTTCATAAATGAAATGAACGAATGTTTTATATATAAGACGGGAAGAAATAAAATAAAAATCATATAAAAATATCTGCAATCAATTCGTTGATATTTTATATATTTTTTATATATATTTTTTGTGTGTATTTTGTGTTTTCTTTTTATAAAAGAATAAATTCAATACAATATTCTTGTGTTCAGATTTAAAGCCTCAATAATAATAATAAAAAATAAATTTCTATTTTTTATTATTGTGTATGTGTTTTGATAGAGAAAATTGACTAAAACTTTATATATATATTTTTTAGTATTATTTTTTTTCGTTACGCTTTTATATAATGAGAAAGGATTTGAGACAATAAATTGCTTTATTTCAACTGTTTTCCTTCGCCCCTGCATTTTACAACTGAGCTGACATGTCTTCCAAGTGATAGATACAGAAATTGAGTTCAATTTCTTTCGATTATTTTTTCTCAGACATTATTTTAGACAAAAAATTTGAGATTATATGAAATACTGTTTCTCTTTTCAAATGCTAGTATTTTGTTTCAAAAATGTTCTCTCACTAATTCTAAGGGGCTTTTAGTTTATATGTGAGGAATATTTTCCTTTCATTGCTATCGGCTATGAGAATAATGAACGAATTTCATATCATTTTATATTAACGTTATTTTTATACAGAATATTCTGCATAAAAGTTGAATCAAGTATTAATTAAAGGCGAAACACAAGAATAGGCATTACATCTCTCATGTCTGATAAGTCACACGAATATTCTGGTGTTCGCCGAAAGGGTTTCGTTATGCAAAAAGAAAATTAATGTGGATTTCAAGGGGAATATTCGGTTTAGCCCTCTTTATATGTGATACTGATATCCCATTCCTTGTATTCCATTAATTATTTGCAGCAAATTCTTTTTGCGAAAATGTATTGTTTTTTTCGTAGTTTCTCTTCTAATCTGTTGTTCTCAGGCTTTGAGATAACTCTGATTAGTCTCCGAATTAACTCTTCAGAAAAACTAATAAAAAAACGAATTGTAATTAACAGCGGATTAGAATTCAAGCCGTAATTAAACATTTATATGAGTGGGAGAAAGAGAATGGAATAATAATTTTAGCAAGCTAATTTTATATTCTATTCGAACAAAGAGAAAATTGTAATTTAATTAAAGTTAATAAAAAATTACACAAAAAGTTTATATTTCAAAACACGTTCACATAGTTTATGATTAACTATACCAGTCATGCATAAAATTCAAAAGGGTTTTGTTTTTTGTTGATATACCCCTTTTCAGGTGGTTGTTTGTCCACCCAAGCCATTACTCTTTTGTGCCCCTTTTCACTATTTTTTTATATTGTTGTTGAATTCTTTCCTTTATTAATGCGTTATATTTGTTGTGAATGTTTTTAGACATTATTAAAGGTTTACAAAAGAGGTAAATATTATGTCTGTGGAAGTGGTTCTGAGAACCAATTTTGTGTAGAGCAGATCTATACAAATTAATCGACCATGGTCACGCAGATGCAATATCTCACTTGAATTCTAAACACATTTAAAGAATATTATGTTTTGAGTGAATGTCGTTCAAAATGAAATCACTTTTTTCTCACTTTAAACAAAATTAATTTATATTTTCATTTTGTTGTTCATTGAAAGGAATTATAAACTCTTTTTCTCATACCTAATGTTTGACATATAAATTGAATTTATTAAAAATGAAATAAAATTTTCTTATTTTTTTTGGAGAAAGAGCTGAAAATGTGTTACGATTTCTCTCATCCTTTAATAATATATATAAAATCTAACTTATATTCCAAGACTTAAAACAAGTTTTTCTAATAAAATATTAAATCCTTTTTAACATTAAATGTAATGAAATGTCAAAGAAAATGTAATTTCAGAGTAAATCTTGTTATTTAGCACTGAGTTATGCATTAACTGAGTTGAGATTTTGCCGTTCCATTCATTTATCATGAATTCAATCAAAAAATATTTCATTTCATATATTCTAAAAACTCTTTACATTTTCACTAAAAATATTTCATTTTAAGAATATTTTTAGAAATATTTGCAAAATATTCTATAAATAAATGAACCAAAAAATCAAATATAAATGCCAGGGGTATTGAACTGTATCACTAAATATATATGAAAGAATTTATTATTTAATAAGCAAGGACACTCACCTGATCCTGTATGGAGTCTATGCAAACATATTATCTGAATTGATATTGATTTTGATTTCACTTGAAATTTCTTATATCAAAATTCACTTCAATATTCACCCAAAATAATCCTCTTCTCTTGAAAAGGGGGAAAAGGCTCTCTCTTTGATTAAAACGGGATCCTCACTGAGTGTATGGGTTTGACAGGAGTTTATATCACTTGAAATCACTGTATAAGAAGTGAGTGAAGAAAAAAAATAAATAATATAATATATAATAAATATAAGCCATTGGTTTGACTCTCGATAATCACAAGTGTCTTCACATTGAATTAAATGGGAATATATTCTCTCGTTTTTCTCTTCGATGACATTATATTGAATTTTAATGATAATTCCTATGAAATACAGAAGTCAATGATTTTTATATATTGTCTGCGAATATAATATCATATTATTCTTTAAAACGGTTTTCCTTTTGTGTTATTTCGTTTGCAATGAGAATATCAACTTCTCTTCACTTATCCCGTATTCAAGTCATCAATTTTTATTGTATTCCCTCTTTGTATACAATCAAAGGTAATAGTGATATCAATGACTCGCACACAGACAGTGTATGTGCTCTTCTTGTAAGGCCTCCCTGTGTCTAATATTTCAATAGTTCACAAATGATGACAAAAACACATGAAAAAGACATTTATTTTCATTGTCTCCAATAATAGTTAACAGATATAAGAGGTATTAAGGAATCGAACTATTTTTACCCCTTTTGGTTTTCACCCCTTGATTATAGAAATAATTGTTTACACGAAATATAATATATATTTAAAATTTATTCAATGTTTTAATGCATTTATTATTAAGAATATTCTTTTGTTTTTCTTTGTTTGAACATAAAATAACTTATAATTATTGCAAATTCTATTCTTTTAAACAAGTTTTCTTCAATTATACGAAAGAATTAAATAAAATTTATTAGTATAACAACTATTATAGAGAGTTGAGAGAGAGAGAGAGAGAGAGAGAGAGAGAGAGAGAGAGAGAGAGAGAGACTTTTATTACTTAACTTATAAATCATTTTTATCTATAAAAATATTTTCTTATTTAATGTAATTGTTTGGTTGAATAATGTTGATAAAGAATCAAGATTATATGAGTGAAAAATCAATGTTTGTTTCTAAGACTACACCAAAAATGCCAAACATTTGTAGAAATATTTATATTATTGAAATATAATTTCTATTTTTACAGTTTAGTTGTTTGTGCAAGGTTGTATTGTTTAAAAGGTGTTTGATGACTAACTTGGAAGGCTTTAATTGTGAAAAAATAAAATATATATTTATTTTATCATTAATAATAAATTAAAAAATTGGTTATTTCTAAAACTATTACATTTTTTTCAATAGAATTTTTAAGAATATTCTGAATTTAATTTTTAATATCAAACACATGTTTCTATTAAATAGATTTTCTGTTATAATGTTTTAAACGAGAAAAAAATGCTTTTAATTTAATTGAAAAAATAATTTAAAAATATTTTGTCATAAAATTCGATAAGAATTTAAATAAAAAGAAAAATGAAAACATTATTCAAATTATTTCTTTCTTTATTTACCACTTAAAAAATAAAAGTATATTTTATTTGATATATTCTTTGTTTGATTTGTTGGCATAAAATGTGCGCAAATTTTTTTGTGTTATATGAAGAGAATATTCTGTTATAAAGAATCAAACTATACATTGAAAATACACCGAATAGATAGCGTATATATACTGCTTCGACAGTATATTTGCTGCAATGAACTGATTGAACTGTGTGTTTGTGACAGAATATTCTGTATTTTTCAAATGATCTAAACGTCAACAGAATATTGCAATTTATATACAATACTTAAATCGTTCAAAACTTCAAAAAGTATTATTTTTCACGATTTCAACGATCTTTTTAGTAAACAATTGCTTCTCAGAATTGATGTAATTTCTATCCTTCAAGTCATTGAAGAATTATTCTAATATTTAATTTAGAATTCAGGATATTCTTTGTCTGGAACAATAAAAAAAACCATAAGATAGGGGTATATTAAATGATTCTATAATAAAAATGAGAAAAATATTCTTTTGTTATTCGGAAATATTCCGTTGAAATTTACTTTAAAGATCGTCTCTAACGCCTAATAACATTGTGCTAAACACTGGCAGACTGTATGCCTGTGCTCTTTTCGATCCGAGGGGCATAGTATATACACTGTAGAATACATGTGCTGGTGCTGGGCCACCATCACACATGCCCAGCGTAGCACACATTTTCGGCTACCAGAGCGCACAGCCACTGATAGACACTATTAGTAGAGAATATTCCTTCGCTTAACACAAATATAGAGAGAAGAATAAAAACGACTAAAAATTATATTATATTCTTCTGCACACGACCTACGAGTGCAGACGAGGATTTCACTTTTGCAGTCAATACAAGGCATTGTATTTATCTACCAGTGCTGCTCATATTGTATTATCGACAACACAGGACAGGGAGAGAGAAGTAAGCCTTTTATTTTGTGTCGGTTCGTATACAGTGTTTACACATTGGGTGTATATGTGCTTCCGAATAATGACTGACCGCTCGAACAATAATTAATTGCTTATATATTATACAATTAATTGGTATTGCATTTGTGAACGCAATGATGAGCAGCACTTATGCCAAACACCCCATTGTAAGTCAAAACGATATTATTATATGATATTCAAAACTGTAAACAAAATGTTGTTTTTATGTAAAGTTTAGTCACTTTGAAAATAATGTTAATTATTAGAGTAAATATTTAGTAGAGTTTTTTATATCAAATTTCAGGTGAAAATTTGAGAAAATTGTAATTAGCAACAATAGATAATGATCACTGATAGAAACACCAAGATCAATTACAGAATATTTGCAGGAAAAAAGCATATTCTATAAGAAGAATATATTCTTTATTTTAATTTCAATGTTTTTATTATAAATATTTATATTTTGAAAATATATTAATACATAAATGACACGAAAATAAGTTATTAATTTTTTTGACATTTTATTTATAATAATTCTATTATAAATTACATTATTTTCATGAATAGTAAAATTAAAGTAAAAATTACGAAATAGTTCTGTTATTATTCATTATAAGTATTTATAATATTTATTTAGTTTTTTTGTTTTTCATTAAACAGAATATAATAATAAATTAATAATAAAAAAAGCAAAAGAAATTATAATCAATTTTGACATCGATTTAAAAATCTATAATAAATATAAAAAAATATTGCATTAGAAAATGAGAGCAAAAAAATAATTTTGTATTAATGTAATAATAATAAAAACTTTTTTTTCATTTTTTAATTCAATTATGACGACTATTAATGACTATTACATTGAGAGCAACAAAACACATAAACATTATTCACAAGAATATTCTTCATTGCAGTCGTTGTTAATAATAATTATAAATACGCTAATAACTCGTGGCAGTAGTGGTGGCTGTGGTGGTGGTGCTCGTCCTCATCGTTGCCATTATATATGTAATAATAATAACAATAATATTCTTATCGATCGGTTGTTGAAAATATTTGACACAAAAATATAATTTTCGACAAAAATAATAATATTCACAATCATTACAGTTCGCTGCGAATGAATTGCATTCCTCTGTTTCATTGGGGAAAGACATGTTATGTTAATGTGAACGTTAACTATCGGTAGAAAATAAACGAAACGAAAAAAAAACAATAAATTGTTTGCAAAAAGAGACACAAAAAAACAAAAATAATATTTATGTTAATATAAAACTATCGCCACTTTATTGGTAGAAAACTTAGACTCACATCAAGTATATCATATATATTACAGTTTACACAAAGACATACCCACTTCGGGTTGACCTCTGTCTTGACCTCCGACCCCGACCTCAACAATACAAACAGAATATTATACGTCTGTTGAGTATTTGAAAGGAGAAAAACAATCACATATTTTATTCATTATAACAATAATCGCTTTTGGAATCAACTTGTTAATAAATCTGTGCAAGCTCAAATAACGAAATATTCTATCCATTGTATCTAACAATATATTTGGCAAATCTCTTCTGTCTCATAATCTCTATAATAATAGACAAAGAATATATTGTTAAATATTTATAGATTTAGCTCAAAGTCTTCTTCCAATCAATACATTGAAAAAAATAATTATATATTTATTAATATCACTAAATATTACTGTTATTTAATAAAGCATTTTTTGTCCAATTCTTACCAAAAAATATTAATTCATTAATTCAACGAATAATTGTTAGATCCATAACAGCTGTTATGATAATAAATACAGTTATTATTAATCAAATACAACGCGATTTCAATTCATTCAATCACTAATAAATTATTTAAAACACTGTTTATCAAAAACATTTAATGAAGAAAACATCAAATAAACTGCAATTAAAATAATCTAAACAACAATTCATTACAGCTTTTAATAATTGCTAATTATTTTCTCTGATAACATATCAGTGCTATTCATCTGACGCGCGACAATTCAATAACAATATTGTTAAAAAGGTGTGAAAAAGACTGTAACAAAAAACTCAAAAACACATCCAATCAACAGATGCATAGAAGAAGGAATAGAGTAAGCATTTTATAAGAATCTGATTTTTAATAATTATTTAAGAATTCATTCAATATACGGAGAAGTGCATAACTAAGGGACCCCTCATAGGATTACTGTCATTTGAGTTATTCTGAACCGATTCTAAAAATTTCTTCGGTT
>JAQIXR010001026.1:0-16356 GCA_034700825.1 Quadroppia sp. Gr-Ori-00064
TATTTTCAAAATAAATTCAATTATTGTTCAAATGATAAAACGATTTGTTTTTGTTTATTCCTATCATTCATGTGACTGTCATTGCATTTGTGGTCATCTTATCATCACTTCTTCACTACTTATATCATCAAAAAGTTAATGTATTTCTTATAAAACAATTAAACAATAATTAGATTCTAATAAATAATGGTTTGAATGGACAGTAATGTTATGCCTGTTCAACGACATAACCATTGATTCAATCTTTTTTTGGTCAAAATGTTTGTAAAGACAGACAACTAATGGTTAGCCAAAGAGTGGACTAAAATACAAATCAAACAATTGTTTAAAGTTTTCATTCATTCAAAGTTTTACGTCATTTATGGAAAGACTTTTTTGTATGTTTTTAATGAAAAACGTTTTTTAAATGAAATATAAATTAATTTAAAAATTATTTAATAATCAAATGAATGTCAATAACACGAGTGATGGCGAAGTGAACTGTCCTTTCGGTGAGTCTTTGACCGGATGTGATGTGACTGATGTGATGGCAGACGAGAGTGGTGTCAAAGAGCGCACCAAACGATGCAAAGACAAGACATGTATGGGATCAGACATTCAGTCAGAGGACGGGCTGTTAGTGTGCGTCAACTGCGGACAAGTGTTCAACCGATCGCACAACCAGTTTAGGGATGACCCGACACAGGCGTTGTCGGTGAACAACAATCCAGACAATCATAAGAGTTATGTTCCATACAATCGACGGTCCGGTAATCGCTTTCAGGTCTCCAAGAAGTACAACACGTCTTCTGTGGACCGATTGGCGACCAATTTGTGCCTGAGCTCAGATGTGAGGGCAGAGGCGAAGAGTAGATACATAGCGATAATTAAGGGCACCTTAAGGTTCGCCACCCGACACACGAAGACCGTTCTGTCGGCCATTTGTGTGTACATGTCATTAGCGAATGAAAGGACTCCGATCACAATCGGTCACATCTGCAATACCATCGGATGTAATAGCACTGACTTCAGCAAAGTTTACAATCAGGTCATCAAAGACTATCCCCTTTACAAACACAAACAGATGTCCATCGAGTCATTAGTTCCGGTGACCATCAGTGAGACAAAGATAGACAAAGAAGAGAAAAAGGTTTTCATTGAATACAAATATCTTTGATTTGATTCATTAATGTCTGAATCGTTTTATGTATAGATTTTGGTCAAAAAAGTGCTTATGATCTTAGAGTTGGAACGGGAGTGTTGGCTCATAGAGGGCCGGACGCCGTGCCATATCATATACGCTGCGACATTCCTCGCCTGGAAGTCAATCAATGTCTACGAGAGACGAAAAGTGAATTTCAAAGAGTTTTGCCGTTTGGTTGACATGGAATACAAGCACACGACTAGTGAACGGGTGTCCGAACTCTTCAATGCTATCAAACTATTGGCCACAAAACTGCCCACAAATAAGAGACTCAATATCACGAAGACTAATATCGGGGTCTATTTGGACGAAGTGTTGAGATATCAGTCGTCTCTCGTCTTTGACTTCAATCAGCAAATTCGAGGCACCGGTAGTTTGTCAACTGTGACCACAACTGATGTCAATCCGTTCCATAAGAGCGCCGAATGGATGACAGTTTTTAAGCGCAAAACTAATCCTAAGACCTCTTTGGAACAAATGGATGACAAAAGATCGTATAAATCAGACGAAGAGATCTCAGATTCAGAGATCAATTGCTATTTAAGGGATGAAAAAGAGATTAAATTTATTAAGAAATTGAAAAAATATACCGATTTTGATGAAAAGGAAAGTAATGTCGAAATGAATTCATAATTTGTTTTATGAAAACATTTTTTAATCCATTGATTGTCACTTAATGTCAAATATCTCGATGTCAATACTAACGATGAGCTCCCCTTAAGTCTCTCATCCCTTTCCCGCATAATATATTTGATTATTTTTTATTGATTTTATTCTATATTTAATAAAAACAAAATGTTTTCAAATATTTTGTAAATTATATATTATTTGCAAACAATTCATATATTTTGCATTCAATTCAATAATCATTTAATGATAAAAAACACATTTTAGTTAAAATTAAAATATTTTGTGTTTTATTAAAACAAATTATTTTATTTAAAAAATAAATAATTTTTAAAATAAATTGTCTTTATTTAATCAAAAACAATTATTACCACAAGAATTGGTCGTCAATTTTGTTGACAATCATTTCTATAGAATTGGTTTATGTATTGAAAGTCAAAACTATATTCAAATCAAAAGAGAAAATTCATTTATAAACCGATTGTTAATTTGTTTGTGATTTTCATTCAATTGTTTAAATCTTTTTTTGAATTTATTCATAAGTGATAGAAATTGTTGACATTTTTGGGATAATTTGTCTTTATTTATGTTTAAAATAAATATTCAATAAATATAATCAGAATTCTGTCGAATGTTTTGTTCATAACCACAAGAATGTCATAAAACCGACATTTCTTCGCGTCTTTCAAATGATGTCGGGTTTCATAACTCCTAATATCATTGAACTCATGAATAGAATAGAGATTTTGAAACTCATCCCAACGACTCGAATGCCTATCAAACTGAATCTATATTAGCGTGAAGCCGTTCCCAATGATCTTGTTCATTTTAAGTATAGTTCCAATAGAGTTCTTAATCTTCTGTATTCTTCACTCTATTGTCTTTGCATTGTTTTCATAGAATTTCATTACATTTATGTTATTATTTAAAGATTAAAATCACAAAATTCAATGAAATTCTTTCACTTAAACTCAATACTCGTCGAAATATTAATATTATTACTAATAATAACTTTAATAAAAATTCTTCACTCAATTAATCGTGAAATATATCGATTCAGTAAATCATTATTTTTTTGGTTTAGACATCTGTTCATAAATTGGATTCTTTTGGGATCTATTGATATATTCATTCTTTATCTCATTATATTCACAGAATTTGTTCAAAAAAAGATTCATTTTTATGGCTTTTCTAACTTTTTGAAACATCTTTTCTTGTTTCAAATATTCTTGGTTTCAAATGTCAATTACAAGTCAAACAAATCACACAAACCCTTGAATTCATCGATTGTTTCATATCAAAGATATTTATGAAACAAACCATTGATAAGAATTTTATTCACAATACTGTATATGTATTTGTTTATTAATTTTCAACTATTTTTTCAATTATTCACAGGTTTTGTAAAAATTTGTTTATTATTTTTCTCAAAATTTGTGAGACATTGAAATTATTCAATATTTTTTGAAATTATTCATTCAATTTATAAAAAAAATTATTGCAAAAATCTTCATAATTTCATTCATAAAATTTCATTCATTTTAAAAAATAATTAAATTCACAATCAATTCATAAATTATAATTAGATATAATATTATTAAAATCATTTCAAAGCAATAATTATTTCAAAACATTTTGTGTTAATATATGAAAAAAATAGGTATAAAAACATAGAGAAAACACACTAACTTTATTTCATTGCAAAATAATACTGTATATTATTTTTGTAGATAAACCTCAAAACATAAGTGTTTTTATGTCATGAAATGTATTCCAAAATATGATATATTCATAAATAATTTGATTTTTTATATTTGTTTCAAATCAAAATAAAAACATTTAATAGATTTTTATCGTTTCTATAGTAATAGTGAATAAGAAATCATTATTTTTTTATTTATAAAACTTGCAAAACATATATCAAAGGCTAATCCGAGTATTCTTTATCATACTGTATGTCCCTTTACTTCATTACTGGTTCATAAAAGACATGTTTTATTGTAAACATTTGACAGAAATATTAATAAATGTCATTTCTATTGTATATCTAACTTTACATCGATTACAAAAGTAACCAAGATAACAGACCTTGATTGTTTGCAATCCATATATTATAGGCAAAAAATATTTTCAATTTGAATAAACGAAACTTTGTTTTGCTTTTAACTATACTTTCATTTGTAATTCAAATGCTTTTCTAATATGTTGTTAGTTTTTAATCAAAAGAGTGGGCGCCTCCTTTGGGAAGGGCGCCAATAACAGTCCATGGTCACCTTTTCCTAGTCATTAGAGGGTTAATATAATATTGTAAAACCATATTTTTGTCATATATTTGAGTTCATTAATACTGTAGTTTAAAATCATTTACTTTTAAGGAACAGATATTCATTAAAATTTGAATAAATTTATCGAATATTATATACTTTTTGTAACTTTTTATTTGAATATTAATTTGATGTTCAGTTGATGTCAACCTTTGAAAGTAATGCTGAGAAATACATTGGATTCTTGTGTTGGAAGTCATTCACTATTATCCCAACATTTTCTCAAAAGTGAAACATTTAAATAATAATTATATTCCATGTCATTTCATACCTTAGTCTACAATACTTTCCCATTGTTTTCACTCATAATAATTGAGACTTTTAATAAACATGAATTTATTGGTTTAGTAATAAAATTATATTAATTATAATTATGTATTAAATTATATTCTGTTTAATGAAAAACCCTTTATTTCTATATATAATATGACATAAAATATTATTTATAAATAATTTATATTTTGCTCAGAATTGAGAAAAACTATATTTAAAGTTGAATATTGTGTTGACTTTCAATATCCATATTATTATTATTTTCGTTATTATAAATATCGATATTATTGTCAACATTTGTATTAATCAGTTGTGGCGTCGACTCTGCAATAGGTTTCTTGTCTTCAGTTTTCAAATCCTTTGAGAATCTAAAGTAAATGCAAAAATTATTTCCTTTGAAATTATAAATAAATTCAAGTGAAATAAATACTTTTTAAATCACTAAAAGCATTGAATTTTTATATTTAAAACTATTTAAAGACTAAAACTAAAACTCAGTTTATTTGAATTCTTCACAAATAAACAAAAGTTTTTAATTGAAAAACTTTTTCAATTCTAAGGAAGAATTTATTGTTTAATTCATTTGTTTTATCTGTCATTAATATCACTAACGATTCCTATTAGAATTGTCTACTTTTGCACACCCTTTAAGAGTGAAATACACTTACTGTCAAAATATACACAAATGTAGGAAATGGTTATTATGTGAAAAAAAGCTAAACTCAAATTCACAACATTTGTCGAAGAACATAAAAATACAATTATTTCTAATGTGTTCACAACTCATACCAAAAAACAACACAGAATTGATTGATAGCTATAATTGAAAATAATATTCAGTTTCATAAAAATTTCTAATAATTAAATATATGATGAAAA
Organism: Quadroppia sp. Gr-Ori-00064; assembly: GCA_034700825.1. Classification (NCBI taxonomy): domain Eukaryota; kingdom Metazoa; phylum Arthropoda; class Arachnida; order Sarcoptiformes; family Quadroppiidae; genus Quadroppia; species Quadroppia sp. Gr-Ori-00064. Next base: position 5,287 of record JAQIXR010001026.1, read on the forward strand.
ACACATGAGAATTGAATTGTAGGTAAAACAGCATTTTTGAAAAGCTTTTAGAAAATGATAAAATTTCATTCACTTTATTGACAAACATTTTTCTAAAAACAAATTTTCTGATTTAGTCGCAAAACTTTTCATCATTTTTCATAAAATGAATTTCATTTCAAAATATTTTCAAATGAAAAATTCATTATAAATGCCATTAAAATAATTATAAAAAAAGTTACACAAAATTCAGTTTTCATTTCATGAAATTATTACTAATGTTTGAGTGCTTTGAGACAAACCTTTTGAATCTGAGTTGAGATCAAAATATTTTTCTAAACATTATTTTATTAATGAATTCAGACTTCACCTGAAAATCGACGGCAAGTTAGCAGAAAAGCGTTGTCTTAATGTCTTGTCATATTTAAAGCCCTTTTGTTCCATACGTTTTGATATCTCTTCCTTAAGTTGTTTAATGTGAAAGAGTTTACGAATCTTTGCGATAAGATTAGCCATTTTTACGGTGTTTTTGATCCTTCCGATCATATTCTGATCGATCGATGAGAAGAACCCTTTAATTGTCTCAATCGATGGCAACTTTTGCCGCGGCATCGATGATGACCAGATGGAGGGCTGGACGCCAGTGATGACGGGTGTGGCCACACATTCACCACAATATAGAGTCAAATATATAATTAATATCAATATTGAACACAAACTGAATAACAAATTCATATTTTTTGTGATAATATTTCTCATAAATAATAATAAAATAAATATAAAATGATTTCGTAATTAAAAAATATTTTTTTCGTTTAATAAATTTTATTCGTATTTAATGTAAAAAAAAATATTTTTCGATTACAACGAGAATATCTGAAAACACCATTCGTTATGCCTTTCGATGAGATGTCTAAACACTGACTGAATGTTGAAAAAGATTTCACAAAAATATTAAATTAAAAAATAAATAATAAAAATAGGATTTTCTCTTTGATAGTGAGCTAACTGTTGGGCAAACTGTTCTCACAATACAAATTAGGCCATCAATAGTAGAGGCTGTGCTCTGGCAAAGAGGACGAAAGATTTTTTGCAAAATCAAATTAGAGCCCCTTTTCTGATGTGATGACCAATATTTTGCCACTAATTTTGCTCTTAATCTATGATAACATATCTATAGTTTGTAATTATCTATGGTTTGTATGCTCTGTATAACAACCCTCTGGTGCTATCAAATATTCATTCAGTTTATCCTAATTCTTGATCTGAAATTATACCGAAGTTGAATCAAATCAGATGTTGAGAGAGAGAGAGAGAGAGAGAGAGAGAGAGAGAGAGAGAGAGAGAGAGAGAGAGAATGAGAGAGGCATTTGAGAATCATGTCATTGTCATTAACGCATATCTATTGAAATTTCATATAGTTTTCAGCAGTTATTGAATGATATTCTAAAATATAAATGATTTGAATATAAAAAAATGTGTGAAAAACATGTTCTGAATGTATAATAAAAATATATTAATTCATTCAAACATTCATTTCATGTCATTTTGTCTGTGAATTCAAACTATATTTTTCTGCTCAAAAAAATTATGTTTGAATTTCAGTCATCTTTTTTTAATTCAAATTATATCAAATTTTTCTCAATTCAAGTCTTATTTTTGCAAACATTTTTGGATCCGGTTTTCAAATGAGGAATAAATAATACAACGAATAATATGTATTTGAGTTCACATTCATTAATATTGAAATTTTGGACTTTTTTCTCAATTTAGAGTTTAATTGAATTCTTATTTGAAAATTATTTCAAAACTAAAAGATTAGATAATTGTTTAAACGACTGAAAGGTTTCTTCAAATGTTTTTTTATCGATATATAAATAACATAAAAATATTAATGACTTATTAAATGAATTATTCGATAAATAATAAAAATAATTATTATTATAGTCTTTGGTCTTATGATTAGAGCCAACAAAATTGATAGCCTTTTCAATAATACTAATTTTATTGATGAAAATGTGTATTATATTAACAAAAACTCATTATTTTTTATTTGAAATAAACTTCAAACAAAAACACTTAAATATTCAACCCTTAATTAAGGTTATGATTGTTGCGAACAGTTTATGATAGACTGAAAACCTTTATTAATAATTCAATTCGCTTCGAATGCCTTAAATCTCTTCACAGTTATAGTGTTTTAACATTAAAATAGGATTTATTGTGAATTTAATTCGAAAAGACATTGGAATTTGTAATTAAATTTGTTTTAAATATTTTTGTTAATTAAACACAAAATACATTAATTTAGAAGAAAATACATTAATAAGAAATGCAATGAATATTAGACAGAATTGAAGCAGATTTTAGATTTAATTTCATTTGAGGAAAACTAATAAAATGGACAAAAATTTTTGACGAAAAAAAACGATCGATTTTTTACAATTAATATGATTTTGTGTCTAATGTTTATCCCATCTCCCCTTAGGCTTTCTCTATACAAGTATTTATTACCCCTTTTAACAAATATTAATCTTTAGTGTAAACTCTTTTCCAATAAATTATCTGATCTTTGATTAAATTAAATATTCAATGAATTATTTTTTCAAACCAATAATGAATTATTATTTAAAAAAAATTGCGAAAAAAATAAAAATGTTTACATAATTAATAAAAAATATAAAACATTTTAAACATATTTTTTATTCATTTTGATAATCGATGAACTTTTATACTCTGTCACAAATATCTTGTTTTTGTTGTCTTCAATGCATTAACTCTTTTTCTTCTCACATAATATGGCTGTGCTTTAAGTGACAGAAAATACTCCAATGTTTTAAAATTGTTATTTTTTTTAATAAAATTTGAGAAAAAATTCAAAACTCTTATCGAAATAAAACAGTGAAGAATATTATAAAAACCATTGGGTGCTGTCAACGGAAAGGTGGTCTAATGGTAGTCTATGGTAATGTTTGAGTGCTATTCATCACTGTTTGTGTATTAAATTGGATGAGTGGTAAAAGATGTTATTGTTTGCCTAAGTTTTTATAATCATATTATATATAACATCAGATTTATATCAAACAACACAAATCAAAATCATTCTCAGCAGAGGACAGACAGAATAGGCCGGTGCTCATTGGATTATAATGTATATTATTATAATATTCATTTTGATGATAGAGTGAATGTTGTATTGAATGCCAAAGTTATATAAATATTAAACAGAGACTATTTTCACGAATATCTATGAAATATCTGAACAATGATTACTATTATTAGAGATTATCAACAAAAATCAAAATCATTTTTATTCACAATTTTTACATAAAAACATATATGAAATCAATATTCTGTTTGCAATTCACATGAGATTTAAATTTTGAATATTATTTGCAATAAATCTTTATAAAATTATACCCAAAGCATGTATAGAAAGATTTTTTTGCGCCTAAATTTCGATTAGGGTTTACTGTATATATTGAAACACTTTTTTTATTAATAATAAATGATATCTTCTATAATAAAAGTTTTATTTTAGAAAATTCAATTCAAATATTTATATCATATATTATGTTGTTTTACACAAAAATTGTCTGTTTGAGTGTTTCCTCTCTTCACAAGATTTGTATTACAAATATAATACAAAATATTATCTTTTAATTCAATTTGAATACTAATCACAGAATATAAAAGAGTTTCAAATATATTAAACATTACTTTATTGTGATTTAATTGAATTAATTATAATTCATTTCTTCAGAAGTAATGAAAGAGTTTTGTTATTGACATAAAATGATGATATAATGTATTGTGTATTTGATGTCTATTTTCAAACATTTCAATTAAATCGTATAAATGGTTGAGATTTTGGGCCAATTGTATGAATGAATAGAGACATACGAACCAAGTATTTCATGAATACATTAATCAATTTAATTGAGTTTTAATAATAGTTTTCTTTATAAATGTTCAACAAATTGTGAAATCAAATGAATAACTAAAACTCATTTTGATAAAAGGAATGGCATTTGAATACAAGTATTCAAGAAATTCATGATATCTGTAGTTATGTTGAAATTCATTATTTTTATGAAGTTTTATGAATTTATTGTCAATAATACAAAGCGAATGAATATTAGAAACATCTGACAAATAATGAGACAATTATTTTATACGAAAATAATATTTAATAATTATTTAGACTTACTTTGAATGCAAAATATCTCGTATAATAACGTATTGATTACTACACAAAAATCCTATTAATTTGCTTTTATTGTCAACTCTTTCCATACAATTCATGAACTATTTTATCATAAAATATTGAAAAACAATTATTTGAGACAAACATTAATTTGTTGCGAATATTTCAATAGTAATAGTTTTGATAGAATTTATTCAAACATTTGTTTATTTGACAATTAATACCACAAGTGATTAAATTCAATAAAAATAACATTGTTGTGATCTTTCAATATTTTATTCAATGTCATTCTATGCACGACTTTATTATTTGTTTGAATATTTGATAATATGTTTGATTTGATCTGATTTTTATACTTCAAATAATAGCAAACAATTAAATAGGAAAACAAAAGCCAAACAAAAGTGTTGATAACATTCGTGAACTCAATCACACTTATCATCGAAGCTATAATTCCGTATAAAATGACTTTTCAAAAGAGATTCAAAAATTTGATTTTATTTATAAACTTTTGTTCAAATAGTGATTGAAAGACTCTATCGATTCGTATGTCTTATAGCCATTGATTGCAACGATTACTTCAAACCATTTATAATGGCTTTTTTGTGACTAAAATTCAATATAAAAAGCAAACAAATGGACAAAATATGACCAAAACAACAAAAGTGTAAATAAATGGTTGGATTTGAAGGAAATGTTGAATTAAATGCAAGTAATAAACATGTATTAAATGAATGAATTTTGATTTATATAAATGAATGAGATTTCGAGATATAGTCAAAAGAGATATTATGTGTAGAAATACTTCCATTCTTTGTCTCAAAATTGTTTTTGATTAACATTTTTGTCGTTTATATGAAATGTGAAAAATAGTCAATTCTTGTATAGACTCATTTAAAACATCCATTTCTTCATTCATTCATTCAATATCTTTGTAATCATTTCTCAAATCAAACAACAATTTAATAAGAAAATAAATTCCACGAATAGTTTGAGAGTTGTTTTGACACTAAAAATGATATTCAATATATAAAGTCAAACACATTTATATCAAAACAATTTTCATATAACAGATAATACTGTTTGAATTAATATAGTACCAAGATCATTTATGAGAATGTCAAAATACCAAAAGACATAACTTGTATATTAATTGATAGAAATTCATCAATAATTTTAATATTAACACAAAATATAAATACATTTTCGATAACATTTAAGATATTTTTGAAGAAATGAATTCAAATGAAATGAAACACAAATACTGTATAAGAATTAATAAGAATTTATTATTTGAATATAGTTTTGAATTTCGCTAAAGTGTCTCGATTTTGATATAGACATTGATTGAAACGATTATTTCAAACTATTTATAAACACTTTTTGGACTGAAATTCAAATTAATTAAAATCAATGTTATTATTAGAGACGATATGACGGATAAATGAAAGTATTTTCTGATAGCACTAAACCTATGTCAATATTAATACAACTTAAGAGTGAATATTATTTGCAATGAATTTATAAACATATTATAAGTGAATTTGTTTTGAGAAATGTTTAGAAACTTTCATTTGATCTACGATTAGATCTGTGTTGTCCGATAGAGACTTAATTTATTGATATACCCCTTTCTCAGGGGGTGTTTGTCAACAAAAGCCAGTTCTCTTTTGTGCATATTTTTCTATTGTATGAAAGACCTTGGTCATATTATTTTTCATTAAATTTATTCATAATTTTATGAAATTTTCAAATTATTTACAAAAAACTATTTAATATACTTTCAATCAAATTATGAATCATTTTTTGGTCTATTTTTATAGTCTATTCTATAATATAATCGTTTTTTGGTCTATTTTATGGTTTTTTGTTTTGATTTTCATTCATCAAACGATGTCTTTAATAGGAATGTAAACCAAAAACTCTATAAATAAAACATTTTGTATTCATAAGAGTTAACATTCAATATATTTAGACATTTTTTTCGTGATATTCTTTCAATAAATTCATAAAAATAATTGATTTTCTCTTTTGTCTCTCATCTGAGGTTCGCTTTTATGATATCGTATTTCAATTTATGAATACAAAACACATTAGAGATTAACGAACAAAACATTTTAGTCTATTATATAACTTATTAGAGTTTCTAAAATTAAATCAAAAATACATTAATTGAATGAAAGTTAATATTATATTAATGTTTGAAATATATATAATTCGTTGAAATTTAATAACATTATTGACATAAAACTGTTATCGATTCAAACCATTCTTTCGTCTTCAAAATGGACTTAAGATTTGAAAACAAATAATTATTTTCAAAAGATATAACTTTTATATATATTTATAGAAGAGATCATTACATCTGATCCATGGATTATAGCCAACAACAGAGTATATCATTGAAAGCGAAGTAACATATAATACCAAATCCCAAATGATTTAATGAAAACATAAACTCTATGTTTATTCCAAGAAATGTTTTTTTATTTAATAACATATTTAAATATTAAAACCATTTTCACTTCAAACTAAAAAATTTATAAATTTATATAATATATACGATATATTTCAATGTTTTTTACATACTTTTCATGTCTTTGTATCAGTAAAACAACACATATTTTATTGATCTGCGATTTTGTGAAAAAAGTCCTGAATTTTATAATAAAAATTTATTTATTATATCAGGGTCTCTTTTTTGAATTTCGTTCTTCGGGGAACATTTTTAACTATATATTTTTCATTCAAATTAAATGATTTAAATGTTTTTTATTTTATATTTGCTAATCACTCGTAAGAATGTTATTCTTAATTTTGACCATCAATCAAATTATCAAAACTGGTGTCCAAACAATCCCTGACCACAGTTTCCGACGCGAATTTCTAAATAAATTTCCGCAGGAGATCTAAGGCCACAAAGACTGGTAGGTAGAATAAATGACCCATGGTGATTTTGGAAAATGTTGATGTGTAAGCGCTGGTCAAGTCTGATCCTGACCAAAACTTGAGTATTTCTTAACTATAATCTTATCTAGGTAACCAACTGTTCACAAGAGATCAGTTAAAGAAATAAAGAAAAATTCTTGAAAAAAACGAAATTTAAAAAAATAACCCAATATTTGATATTTTTTTATAAAGTTTTTCTTTTATACGAAAAACGTTCACAATTTTAAACTGTTTTCAAACATAAATATCAAAACCTATTTTTGTCAGACATTTACTGCAAACAACAATTACTTCAAAATGTGTTTCAAATCCTCTTATAATATAAATATAATATTTGTAACAATTTTTTTGTCATCTTTTAAACTAAAGCAAGAATTATATGTTTTATTAAATTAAATTCATTGTTGTTTTTGACAAATCCTTTACAAATATATTGTGTTTTTTAATCTTTAAAATTTAATATCATTTTTAATTAAAAAATGTTTAGTTAAAGAGATTTCCGAAAAGTTTTCAAATGTAATGAAAATTCACTAAAATTTTGTCTTATTTAAAAATTTTCAATCATTTATGTCTTTTATAATAAGTAAAGAATAAAATATAGTTTTTTAAAACTTTTTTTTGAGACATAGTATGTCCGCCACCTTCTGTATGCCGTGACTTGAGGACCACTTCAGCCGAATTTGAAAAAAACTATTTTTTGGTCCAAAAACGTGATATAAATTATCAATACTTTATTCAATGCTTTAATAATAAGAAAATGTCTTTGAATTATAGATTGACTCAAAAAAGTTGTTTGCAATAGAAAAACATTAACACAGAGGCCGACAGTTAATTAGCACTGGTATAGCACTGGTATATTATTGGTATAGAACTCGTATAGCAATGGCATAGAATTGATGTTAAAATATTTGATTAAAAGTAAGTCAACACTAAAACGGATTAAGCGATTGAATGTAAATTAATATTATTTAACATTGTTATCATTGCTTCCTTTCACTCAATTGGATCACAAAGAGTAATCATTGCATTATCATCAATATTATGAATAATTAACATGGACACAATGCTATGAATGAGCCTGGTCAAACATTAGCCATGTGTTTGTGTAGAATTACATACAATTATACATTTAATGCAATGATTGTGTTATTCATTCAGTTGTTTGCCATTCAATATTCAGTGCAGTCTTTCCTATTCAGCTCTGGTCTATTTCGTTGGGAAACTGCTGTTACTGGACATCTCCCTGTCCTTAATGCAATATAATGTCCCTGTATATAATAAAGGTTAAGTATTGTAAATTCACGCGTAATGAGTCTACACGTACCTACTTGTGCCCAATGTTCTCCCTGTGCTCTCAATGAAATTATAGCCGTTAAGAATAAAGCCATTAATATAACTGATTTGTAATCCATTGTATGTTTAGTGAAGAACAGAAGAAGTAATAAATGGTTTCATTGATTGTTATTATTATTAATGATCATTAGATGACATGTCAGTCAATGCTGTTATACTATAATTACTCGATGTCTTAATCCTATATTTTTCCATTAATTCATTAATATTTTATTTTTTTTTATTCTCAAAACATTTTATTAATACAGAAGTTATGATATATTAATATAATAACAAAAATTATAATTAATATCAATTGCGATGAATATATACAGAGATTGAAATACATTTGAAACCATTGAATGAAGAATTGCTATGAAGTCGAGAATTATATAAAAGTTATTATTTGTGATAATAAATAAGATTTTTATTATTGTTTTTTATGTTTTCATGTTTTATATAATAAATAAATAGAATATTTATAACACAATTATTAAGTAATAAATAATTTTATTAAACATTTTATTACACAATAATAATCACTTCATTTGTGACCTTTGGGTCAAATCATTTCAGAGATAACTTTGTATATCATAACTAAAATATATTTATAGTTAAACATAATATATATTATTTGACAAAACAAATGATTAATATATTTATGAAATAACTCTATTATTGATATTGTTATCAATTGTTATTTGAATTAAAATAAATTAAATGTTTTATATATTATTAAAAAACAAATAATTAACAAAAATATAAATATTTTTCAAAATTAATAAGAAATAAGAGTTTAAACAATAAAATATTGATTTATAATTACTTTTTTATTTTTTAAATTTTTATTAAATATAGACTTATATTAAAATTGATTTTTTCAGGAAATTTTTCAATGAATTTATAAAAAATAATTAAAATTATATAAAGAAATTATGTTTAAAATTATCAACACTTTAAAGAATGTTTAATATTTTTGTTTCAATATATTAAATGATATTTTGAATGATAGCAAAAAACTAATGAAATATTGAAAGCAAATAAAGTTCAAACGGTTTTAACAAGATTTAAATGACAATATCAGAGACATTTAATGTGTAAAACAAGAATCAAATCATATATAGCAAGTTATATATAGATTCCCCCTGATTCCCCCTGGTATAAATAGCCCAATTAGACTGTATTTGTTTTCTAAACATTGGCTGAGTTTTGAGCAATCAATTCAATATCATTAGTCTTGTTGTCGATGACCAGGCAATCACTGTTCATAGTAGTGGTGTTCATGTGTTGGGCGTCGTATAGCGAGTCAGTAGTCATGCGATCAGTTGTTTGTATGGGAATGAATGTGAACAACGACTTCGCTTTTCGGCGAAAGTTTTCGTTTAGCCAACAGTATATGAATGGGTTATAACAGACCGAAGACATTGCGAACCAATGGACCACAAAAAATATTATAGACCTGTAGGGGATTTGAGAGGAAATGGCATTTAATTAAAGAGTTATGACTTTTAGTAAGATATAGAAATATATTAAAACATTGGGTAAATGAGACCAAGAATGGAAATAAAAATATAGACCAAGAATGAAATTAAGAATTTAGAGCAAGAATGGAAATAAGAATATAGACCAAGATTAGAAATAAGAATATAGACCAAGAATGGAAATAAGAATATAGACCAAGATTGGTTATGTTCAACAAATTGTTGTTATATTTCTGTTGGTTTTAATTATATTTTCCAATATTTTCATTGATTTATATATACTTGAAATTTAATTATCGCTTAACCAATAATATAAATATAAGCTCAGGGCTAAAAAAGGTTTATTTATGGTAAACAAAACTTGATGTTTGTTTTACATAAATAATAACCCTATTCATAAAATATGAATTTCTTTCATACCATATATTCATCAAATGTTATCAATTTTGTCTAATGTCTGAAACAAACAAAATTCAAACACAATTTATATTATATGATATTCTTCTATATTTAACAATCGATTGTCTGTCAGAACAATATTTGCTAATCATTTGCTTATATCGTATAATAGGATAATATATTTTCATAACAAAAATATGTATTAAAAATAGTTACAAATAATTCAAAATTAATTTTTATGACATGAATGCCATTTGATATAATTATCTCTTTAATAATAATATGAAATTAATTTTAATTATAAAGAAATTAATTTTACGTCTTAATAATAGCTCATAATTACTTTTGACAGACTTTTATGAATAAAAACTATAATAAATTATTTTATGGATTAGTTTTGAAGAATAAAATTTCAAAATTTTCATTGTATTGATGCCAACAAACAAATCACCCTTTTTTTGTACGACTAATATCATAGCTTTTATTGTTGTAGAAATTCCTACTGTATATCAAGGAATACATTATATGATAAATATAGAGAATATTCAAATAAAACTTCAAAGAATTTTTGAATTCATGCGAATTATTCGTATTTTTATTGATATAATAACAAATGATTTTTCGATTATTGAGTTTGTTTGAAAAAAGTCTTTCTTTACATTTGATATATTCTTTTGTCGGTATTATTTGAAAACTTAATGTCTTCTCAAATAAGATGTGAGA
>JAQIXR010001027.1:0-16336 GCA_034700825.1 Quadroppia sp. Gr-Ori-00064
AATTGCAATTCGCATAGGGTGCTAATGTTAAATTGCAATTCGCATAGGGTGCTAATGTTAAATTGCAATTCGCATAGTGTGCTAATGTTAAATTGCAATTCGCATAGGGTGATAATGTTAAATTGCAATTCCCATAGGGTGCTAATGTTAAATTGCAATTCGCATAGGGTGCTTAATGTTAAATTGCAATTCGCATAGCGCACCATTCTAATTTTCCCATTTAGTTACATTTTCCCTTAGAGTTCTAATTTTAAATTGCATATTTTACAAATTTCTAAATATAACTATTCAATTAGGCGGAAAATGCCATTATATTAGTGTTTGACTAATCCTGGTTTGTTTTAAATATGAAATAAAATATTTCAAAATAAATATCAATCGATTATCAAATAAATTAAACGACTATTTGTTATCATATTATTAATAAATTCCCAAATAATAAGCAAAGAAAAAAGAGATTAAATGTTTGTGATATGTATTGAAAAATTGAAATTAAAAAAAAATATTAATATCGACTAAAATGAGAACAAATATTAACCGTAAAGTCAGTGAAGAATATTATATTTTGTGAACGAAAACTTGACCCAAATTTTTGGCATTTAATATGTGATATAATTTTTGTTTTATTCAAACATAAATCGATTAATTCATCATTAATTTAATGCAAAAATAATTACAAAATTGTTTCCTTAAGTCATTCGGACTTAAAGTGAAGAAAAAATTTATAAAAAAAATTGAAAACTTTTTTGTTTTTAAATGCAAAGCAAATGATAGAGAAATCATATCTAATTTAAGTTTATTAATACCTAAATTAATTTCAAGTAATTAATAATTTTAAGCAATATTTTCAACATTTTCGATAAAACAAAGAAATTATCAAAAATTTTCTTTATTCTTAAAAATCAAATAAAAAATAAGAAAAAATATTTAATTAAATGAATAAATCATTAATTTTTGGTTAAATATAATATATGGGAAAATATCGAATATATCTCTGATTGCTATCGATGTCAACGAATCTGACAATCATTTTGTTGGAAATATATTAATGAAAACCAGTTATAAAACGGATATTCATTTTAACCGAAATTGATTGTCACAAACGGTCACAAAATGATATAAAAAGGGGTTAAAAATATTAAACTCAAAACAAATATAACTTTGAATACTTTGCGCAAAAATATCATAGATTTAAAGTCTCATTAAAACATTTTATATTAAATTATTTTCTGTAAGAAATATTATTTATAATTTATGCAAAGATTATGAAAAATAAGAAATCAAAACAAATTACAAAAATTCAATTTTTTTATTTAAATCAAGTCTTTGAAAGAGATTAAAAATAATCTCAATTTTTCATGGCTTGAGTTAAAACAAAACTCTCGAAACGATAACAAAAGAAAATTAATTAATTTAACTAAAAATCTAATGATTATTAAATTGTATTTTGCTTTTGATACTAAAAACACAAAAACATTTTATGTTTGCTTTTCGGGCAACCAATCGATAATTAATTGATTGATTCATAAAATTATATTTAACTCAAAAAATATCGATAATTGAAGTCATTATTAGTTTTGATTTACGGCTCAATTTAAGGCAAAAACCATTTTTTCATTAATTATTTCACAAATAAATGAAACATAAATTTAATTCATATAAAATATAATTAAAATTTGAAAATATTTACGGATTTATTGGTTTGAAAGTTTCAAATGAAATAAAAGAACATTTTTTGGTAAAATTGAACCAAAAGTTTGATTAAACCATTAATAAATCTTATGTTTGCTTTTTGTCGACTTTGATCACGACTTGTATTGTTTGAATCAATTAATATCTATTGATATCTATTCGTTAATCTATTTTTTGCGATAATCTTATACTTTATTAATAGGTTTTCGCAAAGAATTTATAACTTTTTGATCGATTAATATCGGAATGAGTTGTAAGACATCAATCAATGGCTAATGAAATGCAATCTAATTATGCAATGATTGGATGGCAGACAATGGATGGTATTGTCAGCCATTCCTAAGCAATACATTTCAAACATTTCAAACATTAATCAAATAATTAATAGAAAGCAAACTTTGAACTAATTATTGCTTCAATGGATTTGAGGCAAACATTTCATTATTAATATTAGACTCAATTAATATAACGAAAGAGAGATTGAAAACATTTATTATATTTTGTCTAATCGTTAATACATTTCATTTATACCACAAAATAACAACTAATCAAAAGAGACATTATTTTCAATTCATACCAAACACTAATTGCAGAAAAATATCAATAAATTGACTAAAATCTGTAAATTCATCCAAAGAGTAGCCAAAGAGACACTACGGATGGCCTCCCAGTGCTCTCAAAAGCGAACGGAAGGGTTGTTTTGTCGGCACTGTTTGAGCGCTTCATTAAATCCTTCGCAAAGACTCAATTCATAGCTTTGACTGCAATCCAAGAATTGTTGCAATTCATAGGAACAGGCATTGGATGGCACCGACTGGTCAGCCATGGGCTGATCGTACGATTGTTGGGGCTGTTGTTGCACAGCTTCGCCACCAGAACCTCCCGAACCACCAGTGAGTGCGTGACCAATGGTGTGGCCAACGGCTGACCCAATAGCCACACCTCCCGCAGTGGCCATCATTTGGCCCATAAGTCCCGGCCCTTGAGGTGCGGGCTGTCCGACAGCAGTGGGTTGTTGTGGTACAGGTGCCGGTGATCTCTGTTGAGTGGGGGCCGGACGGGCAGACACAGGGCGAGGGGCGGCCCTCATAGGGGGTGGACTCGCGCGCATCGATGGCCGCGAGGGTGAAGGGGAACGACCTCTTCGTGGCATTGCTTTACATACAAACAATTGAATCAATTTATGATAATTTGATTCAATATTTAATTCATTTACAGATAATTACCGTTTGTTTTGCTATTAATTCAAATGAATTCAATTAAACGACAATTGATTTAAACGTAAATATAATGTGAAATAAACGCCAAAAACGAAGAAAAAGTGTTGAAAAGAAGTGATGAAAACAACGACAAAATGGCTTTTAATACAATTACGTCATATCTTGAGATCAACACATGTTTTACTCAACCGATTGTTGACTATTATTATTGAAGTCTTCGTTCAATGTCTACAAAAATGACTCAAATATTGAATAAAGTATAAAAAAGTTCATTAATGACGTCTATAGACAACAAGCACTCAATTCAATGACTTTCGTCAACAAAACAAATAACTCATTCATTTGAATGTCTTTCAGTCAAAGAGACATCTTTTGAGCAATTGTTTCACAACTTTTAAAATATTCGATTTTTTCGAATTTTTATTAAATTTATTTTAAATTAAAATTAAATACATTTTAAATGACTTGAAATTTAGAGAAAAAGAAGTTTTAATTAAAAAATTTTTCTAAAAGTGACAATAAATTGAGAAATAATGTCAAAAATAATTAAATACAACTAATAAATGAAGTTTTGAAAAGTTTTGTTCAAAACAGTCTTCAATTGATTTAAGAAAAACTTTAATAAATTGTTTCAAAACTTATATTAAATAATAAATTTGTAAATATTTTTATCTTTGACTTAATTAAAGTGAAAATGATTTTTGTTTTTATTCATTCATTTCAATCAATCGTTAATAAAGTTAACAGAAATATATGGAAAAAGTTTTATCTTATTTAAGAAATGAAATAAAAAGCAAATAAATGAATGAAATCCACATTTTGTATGAATTTCCTGAATATTATTCTGAATATTGTTCTCAATATTGATATAAATCTTATAAATGAATTAATTTTAAAATAAGTAAAACAAAAAACGATTACATTTTGATCGAAGAAAAAATAGTTTAAGAAATGAAATATTTTTATATTGAATAACAAACTCAAACACCATTTGATTGAGTTGTCTTTCACACAAAATATACGATAAATTCGTATTTTTCATGTTTTGATTGAACTTTTCATTTGAAAAATCAAATAAAATTTTAAATTCAATTTTTTACTTAAAAAAAACTTTTCTAACATTAAGAATATTTTCTGTCAAACAGTTTTGAGAAAATTATATTTTGCTTTGAATTTTTAATCTCTTATTAATTCATTTATTAAAATATATTAAAATTTTATTTATGTTTATTAAAAATACAGTAAATATCGTATATATTATTCAAAATATTCTTACAAATATATTCAGAGACAAATCAAACTTTGATTGAGAAAAATTTTGTGTGAATTTTAAAATATAAACAAAAATTTATTTATTTTTATTTTGAATTCATTTCTCAGTAAAAGAGAAGTAATGAAAAACTTTTTTATTATTACATATTCTTATTAAATGTTTTTCGAAGAAAATTATTTTAATTATTTTGAAAAATAAATTATTAATAGTTTTATACATTTATTAATAATAATAAAAATAATTAATGTTTTATCGAAAATCTTTTGAATAATTATTTATATAGAGATATATTTATTCAAGTTATACAACATTATCGCAAACATCTATCAAACAAAATACAGTAATAATAAAATGGCATATTTTTCTGCATTAATCAGTGGCACAGGCAGTTAGTTGTGTGCCAAACATTCAACCATTACTACTACATATATATTT
The DNA here is from genome assembly GCA_034700825.1 of Quadroppia sp. Gr-Ori-00064. Lineage (NCBI taxonomy): Eukaryota > Metazoa > Arthropoda > Arachnida > Sarcoptiformes > Quadroppiidae > Quadroppia > Quadroppia sp. Gr-Ori-00064. The sequence goes on from JAQIXR010001027.1 coordinate 4,621, forward strand.
AATTCTTCAGATCCGAAGCAAAACATAGATTAGATATAATAAGTTATTATGAGATTCAACAGTAATTGTGAAGTAATTGTGATCACAAGTGAAGTAATGATAACAAAACAAAAACAAAAATCATTTATTTCTTTCTTTTCTTTTGAATCAAAGTATTCATTATTATTGCTATTATTTTCGTTACTATTATTACAACTATTATTGCATTTGAATTCAATAATCACTCGAAGCGATGACTCGATTATTTGTTGCAATTCTATGTCCATGTGCTATAGCCCTGTGCTGTGGGTTATTTAGCTTTTTCTTGTAGAATAATATTATAACTCCTAATGACAAGCCTTGTGTTTGGGTTTGGGTTTGTATTTCATGTCTTTCTATAAATAATATTTTTTGTTAACTTCAGTACTTTTTATATTAAATTTTTGTTTATTTGATTCAAAAGAATAAAAATTGAGACAAAAATTCAAAATTAAATAAACTTTTTTTATTATTATTTTGATTCACACATTAACTGAAATTTAAAATTTATGTCATATTTAATGTGAAAATAATTTATAAGAAATATATATTTTTTGTTTATTTCACTCAAATATATTGAATGTGAATTTAATTCAATTAATATTCAAAGTGAATATTAAATACTTTACTGTATTTTTGCATTACTTTCAAAAATATTTTATTAAACTTTTTTATATTCTTTGCTGAAAGTTATGGAATGAGAAAAATATCTCAAAAGACATGAATTATTATAAATAAAAAATTATAATAAAATTCTTATCCAAAAAATGCGAAAATACTGTAATAATGATATTTAGAATTGATTTTCTCTTCTCATATAAACTTCTAAACCCCTAAACCCCTTAAACTGATGCCAATCATAACTAAATCACAACTTAAGCCTCAAATAATGTATTGCTTCTGAAAACCAGTTGAAGTCAACGTATTTTTCGTTATATTTTTATATTATTTTCAAATTATTATTATTATTATCGAAGCTTTTGATCGCAAATACTGTATTAAACTGATGGAAGGCCAGGTATGTGTTGATTACTGTTTGATCTTTTGATGGCCTCGTCTAATATCATAGCGCTCTCTCTCTCTCTCTCTCTCTCTCTCTCTCTCTCTCTCTCTCTCTCTCTCTCTCTCTCTCTCTTTCATACTATCTCATTGACGATTCAAAAGCCACACCAAAAGTATAGCAAACATTAAATTACATTTTTATAGACAGGTTGTGCACAATCGGTAGCCCATCCTTTCCCCTCTTATACTCCATAAGCGAGTTTTCTACTGAAATTGCTATTAGTTTTTAAAGAACTTCCAGTTCTTTTGGCGTTTTTGGCATCAGTAGTATCATTGGTAGCGTTCCTTCGGATCATAATGCCAGCACAGGTACAGAGCACAGGCAGTTCAGAGGTCGTGCAGGGCTTCTGCTGAAGTCACGAATCGCATGCAATAATATTAGACTAAATGAACACAACATTCAAAGCCTGAAGAATCGGTTCGACTCTCAATCCATCTCTACTTCTCTCACTATTTTCAGTGCTTTAGTTATTATTATTTTCTTTCAATACATATCTCTTTCAAAACTAATTTCCCACACTTAGAGACAGAGAGCACAGGTAGATATGGCTATAAATAGTGCACGGTTTATATGCGAGGAAGTCATACATAAATGCTTACTCTGATTGACGATAAGTTTTACATAACGTAAATGTGATAAAAGCTGAAGATTGGCAGCAATGGCACCGAACGCATACCTGCTGTGAATCCATAGATTGCAATGAAATTGAAACAACAAATATGTGCTTATTGTGGAAAGAGCGCAAAGACACCACTAACTGGTCGTCCTTTAACTTATGCTACACTTTAGTGGGGTTTGGAATATGTTTTCACTTCAAGTGAAAGCGCTTTCAATTGATTTTATACCACCGATAGCTCTGTCTCAATACCCATAGCTCAGCGACTTGTCTGGCACTGGGCATAAAGCACTTGTGCTGAAGAATTTGCTTCCCTTCCTGTTTCCCACCAGAGGTTAACCTCAATTAAATTGCAAATTATTTTTTCTTATTTTCCCTTCACTTCAAAAGATATACTATTTTTTCAGTGTTTTTGTCGTCTGAATGAGAATCCGATCGAAAAATATTCTGTATTTGAATAAATCGATTAATTTGTGACCGGAATTGAGGGGAAAGGGAGGGAAAGGTATGTTTGGTAATGAACATAAAACAAAAAGAGAGGTCAAAATCGGCGCCAAATATTTAATTTTAATGAGATCTTTGACAAAAAATATAATGTGAAACAAATTAATTTGTAATCACATTAACAGTAAATTTGAATATAAATAGATTTTAAAAGATTTTTATTTGAATAAAAATTAATTTTCGAAAGTTTTCTTCTCGTCTATAGTATAAGTGATGTACAATTTGTGCACAACATTTGGTTTTTGAAATAGAGTTCAAAAATGATAATTATTTTTCAAAAATAACGATAAGATGTTTGGCATAAATGAATGGCAGAAGAAATGAACGTAAAAATTATGATGACTTCGCACGCAATCAGATTCGACATACAGACCGATTGGGGATCGGATGCTATCAACAAAAAACATCAAAAACTTTGCTAAACATTACCTAAACTTTAGTTATGAAAATCATTTAACTTTTTTGGAATCAAAGGAAGAGAAAAATAAAGAATAATAAAGAATATAAAAGTTATGTTATGTTAATGATAGACAATAACATATGACATGCGATGGCATAGGGATAGAGAGGAAGCACATGAAAAAAGTATTAAAAAGTGTTTTCATTCAAAAATGGGCCAATTCTTTGGCAATTCTATTCTTTGGATCATTTCATTTAAGGGCGAAATTGCCAGCACTTAATGTCTGAGTCTTTACTGAAAATTATCTATTTATGAGTTTAGTTGAAAATCATTATTAAATATATTTTGAAATTTCAAATAATAGTTGAATAGACTTTGAATTTTGAAGAATAGAAAATGTGAAAAGAATTGTGAATAAAAGCAATAGTGAGTAATGTAATGATAAGCACATGTAGTATAATGGATATGCGCTCCTATTCTAGTGGTATATCATTTCAGTTAAAATATAAAATCCATTTATCTGTCCGTCCGGTAATGTATGTTATGTTCAATCAAAATAGTAATAATAATTCACTTCAAATGCGTCGGTATATAGAGTATAGCGACGGCTACTTTGCTTTATTTTACTCAATATTTTTGCTCATTTACTCCGCGTTCACAAAAAAACCTGTTTTTCAAAATTCATGGACAGAAAAGTCATTTTTGGTTTTGAAATAAAGAATGAAAAATATAAAGCATTTACTTATGTTTTTCTCATCAGTCAAGAAATCATTGCCTTCTGTATTGATAATGAAAATAAAAACTTTTGAAATATCAAAGAATTTTGAACAGAATATCGAAATTTATGTGACATTCATTAAATTAAATGCCTGTCCATCTGTTTGTCTGATTACAAACTCATAGGAATTTTTATTTGTTTGGCATTTTTCAGACAAAACAAAGTAAGAGTCAATAAATTGATTGCATTTTTTCTTTATTTTCGACTGAAATGTATTTTTGTTTAAAGAAATACTTTTAAGATGTGATGCGATATATAGTTTGTTTGGCTGTACTCGAATGCTGGAGGGAATGGGTCGCAATCGCCAGTACAGTAGTCTCTTAAGCACTGGGATGCAGTTGTTTAGACATATTCTTCATTATATTCTTCAGTTATTGACTGTTGAATAACACAATGCAAGCGATCACTGAATCGTGAATTCATTTCAAAAATTGTATTCATTCTTATCTATGGCTTTGCTTTTGCTTTCACTTTGACTTAAGGGCACTCAACCGACAGCACATCCCTATGCTATGTGTTGTGTGTATTGTCTATTACGCGTGCATTTTATTCATGTGATCCATGAAATTTCAATAAGTTTCATCCATCACATTCAACATCACTCAGACCTAAAACGCAATAAAACGCTAAACACAATACAAAACATCAATTCCTAAGCCATAAGCCATATGTCAGTCAGAGTTTAGGAGAAAATGATTAAATGAGAAAATGAACATTTATTGTGTGCGGAGGTATAGGAGGCATAGGAGGTATGAGGAGGTATGAGGAGGTATGAGGAGGTATGAGGAGGCGAACCATTATATTAGCAGATAAGGCATAACACCTCAAACCCAATCCCAATAAGTGAATGGCATTTGTCTGTTGTGTTATATTTTGCTCTTTTTAACAATTTTTTTAATTTTGTTTGGAATTTAATTGTGTGAAACATGTGTTTTGTGTTGTTTTGTGAGAAGAGACACAAATATGATATGAATTGAGAGACAGAGCGAAAGACTCATTGAGTAAAGCATAACAAATAGTTGTATTGCGTGAATGCACTGGTAGTGTATGTATGGGCAGCACTGATGCACCCATTCTGACAACTACTGCATCTCTTTTTCTAACAATTTCCAGAACACACACTTGTGTTGAGGCGATGCAAGTGATGTATATCCAGCACAAGGTTAGCACAGCATTGATATTAGTGTCCGAATGAGCGAATCGAAGCCAAATGGATGGCAGCTGAGAATGAGACAGCTCTGGCAGCTCAGGCAACTCTGTCAGCTCACTCCAAAGACCAAACACCTGGGGCTCTGACTCTCGGACTCAATTGAATACAAAAAACTTGCAAATGATAGGAACAGTGACTGAAGTGCTCAACAACAACAAAGATAATAATCCTTGCGTTTGGCGCTCGTATTCGTGTGCTCTTGTGATGGGACAGACATTCTCTCCATTCTCTCCATTCTCTCAACACTCTAACAATTTATTATATAAATAACTTTACCTGAATATAAATTACAGTACATTCACAATAATTATAACTCAAATATACTCTTCATTTGCCTCCCTGTGCTCTCTGTCCGCATATGACCCTAAATTTCTCTTCAATGACTCCAAAACACCAGTCCTATCATAAGAGAGAGCACTGGTAGAGAACATTCGTCCAGTATATCAAAATGCATTAAAATTGAGAACTTCTGGTTGGGTCTGAAAATCACCTGCACTTTGCACGTACACCAAGTGCTCGCACAGTGTTATTAGCGATAGAGCGCAGGTATGCACTGAACGCACGTAAAATACCTCCGAGTGATGAGTGTCTGTGCACTCACTGAAGAACATGTGTTTCATAAGAATGCTTTCAATGTTTAATATTTTATTATTTTCGACAAAATTTAATATTGATTTGCATAGAGTTGGAGACACGGGAACAGAAGAACCTAACTATCCATTGAAGCGAACCAATAAAGAGATCGAATTTATTACACAATAATATAATGCATTTTTAGCGCTCAAAGCCATTGCAGGGGTATTTCATTCATAATTAAATGACTTTCTAATTGTTTGGATTTTGAATAATAATAAGCACTTTTTGTTTCCTCTGTTTTTGAAGGACTTTTAAATACAATAATAAGAGCTATCGATGCGAAGGAAGGCATATATTGGGCACAACTTGTGATAAAAACAGTTAATTATAATTAAAGTCTGACTGTAGTCAACATTGGGCGCAAAAATCATTTTTTTCATTATTAAAAGTTTTCAATTCTTTTAAAACTCTATAAACAAATAAATTTCAATCAATTTCTAATACATTTATAAATATTAGAAAAACTTTTTCTAGAATTATTTGTGTCTGAAGGCCTCAAATCCTAAGCACTGGTAGACTGACTGATGAATGGTTTATTCAAAATGCTTACACACATCGAAAATAATGAAAAACTGATTGCGTTCACTACAACTGATCCAGTGATCAATTGCCTAATCAGTTATGGGTCGTCGCCAGTGATATCACCTGCGATTCAACGCTCAAAAAGAAAATTACAATTAATTTCAGTTTAAACTCAACTTTAAAATTGTTTTAACTCTAAGTCAAATGAGAAGGTTTTGAGACTCAATGCTCGCAATGAATGGTTTGTATGTTTGAAACCATAGATATTTTGTATTGAAATTAGATAATCAACTGATTATATGCTATACTAAAGCAGTCTTTTTATTACTATAAACCATTTACTAAATCATTTTCGGTCACCTGCTATACTGACAGAGCACAGGGACATAGGATGTGTGCCTCGGCTTAATTGCAACGACAAATGGCAAACGATTAGACAATTAGTTGTTTTCATTAAGAAATAGCAAACCATTTGTTTCATGTGATGCCTGAAGAGGAGAACCGAGGAAACGGGTAGTGTTTGATAGAGGAAAGGGTGTTATAGTCTTGTTGAGTGCAGAGGATAGTTGTAAAAAGTTGGATGAGGTGTAACACAACATCAAAGGTGGAACATATGAAACATATTGTCTGAAAGGGCGCATAACCATAAGACCATCAGCACCGACAGCATTGCACAATTGGCAACATAAGGACAGCCTCTGTGCGTCTCATCTCCATAACGACCCTGAGCTCAGCCAATGTCTGCGCTAGGAGTGAGTGCCACAAAAATATGTGTAGACTCGAGAAAGATATCTCCAGTTCTGCATCTGAGCTCAAATCAAGACGAAGTCAGGTTTGACTAACAGTCCGTCGTCTCAAACGAAGCTATTCTTCCGTTTTCATCAAATATACCGTATTTTCAATACAATAATTGTGTGAAAACAATACACCTATTCATGCAAACGTGCTTTCGATAGCAATTGCAAAGTTTTGAAACTTTTTTCATATTGTGTTAACTTTTGGAAAATTGTTTTCGACTCAAGTTTTTCATCAAAAACTATGGAAACTTGTGTTCTGATCCCATCTGAGTTCAGTTTAGTTCTGCGCCCCCGACAGAACGACATCATATCTCCCATAAGGAATGGCTTCAAGAAAAGCAAAGACAGTAAATCACATCGAATGTATGAGATGGGGGTTTGTGTCTGGAGCAATCAAAATATACGAAAGGGCAGTTGCTTTCTGCCATTCCAAGGCACCATTCGTTTGGACAGACTCGAGGTTTTCAGTTTGTTAGACGATAGCGATGTAAGTGATTGTCGTTTATATATTTATTTGACATTTTATTTGCAATTTTTTGTTTGTGTTTTTGTTCAACAAATTTGAAATGCTTTTAAAAATCAATTCAATATTACATCAAATATTTGAGCAATTTTTGAAATTTTTCCAATTTTTGATATTTTTTATCTATCAATTCATATGATCTCTCTCTCTCTCTCTCTCTCTCTCTCTCTCTCTCTCTCTCTCTCTCTCTCCTCCTATTCCTCCCGTTCCTCCCTATCCCAAAATCTATATCTATTCAAACAGAAGCGCTTCTCTGATGAGATATATTGTAGAGAAGAGTATATTCTGATATGGAATGAAAATTAGGGAAAAGTAAGTAATAGAACAGGTTTTCGCCGGCGCTCTATCGCACAGATATGTAGTGCCCAGTCGTATATATTGGATGTTTAGTGTATGTGCGCTTAAAAAGTCGTGATTTCACATGAAGTCAATGATTAATTACACACATATAATATATGTAGGATTATTAGCTCTACTACTGTACCCAAGTAGCCCAGGTAGTTAACAGCACTGATACCACTTGTTTCCCATCGACTCTAACCATAATTCAGGGAAAACACTATAATATAATATCCACTCGTTTTCAAATTATCAGTAGTTATTAGAACTGAAAAAATGTGGTGCAAATTCTCTCTCATTCTTATGGCACAGGTATCACAGGTATAGAGCTGTGGATTGTGGGCTCAGGTGCATGTGTGTGCCCCCTGTGCTACTGCCTACTCAAATAAGTCATACTAAACGCACAAATAATTGCAATCACGTAAAGCAATACTGATTTAAACGAATAGATCAACAAAAACCTATTGAGCGAACACTAGTAGTAGGTATTATGAAAAAGTGTAGCGCACCTGACTCCCTGTGCCAGACAAGTGCCTCATAGAGAGTGCCTAACATTGCAAAAGCATAAGAATATTCATCTAAAATTGGGATCTTTTGAGCGCATGAAAAATAGAGTGAGAAAAATGATAGCAAACCATCACTTCATTAATATTAGTGCAAAACCAGTGACTTATGACTTAAACACTAATAGTTTTGCTTTATATTCAACACTGAAATGCACTTTAAATTATAATTTTATATCAATTTATATTTTAAACGTGCCTTCACTTCAGTTATCAATTTGTGCAAACATTTTAGTGGAGAAAACCTTTTTTGTTCTCACACTCCATAAGCGAACTGTCGATTGAGTGGAAGGCCTCTCAAGTCATGCATTGACTAAATTAAATCATTGACAACAATGGGAACAATGATTAGTAAATGATAGCATTTGAGGGGTTTTTGTGTTTTCAATGTCAGGCATATAATGATAATAAGATATTATGGTTTATGTCATATATCACACTATAATCTAAGGCACAGAAGTCTAACGAATAAGAAATAATTAATTCATAATATATTCAGTGATAAATCATATTTTTTCTGACACATTGTGTGTTCATTATTACTGAACAACAAAAAGAGGAAATATTTTTCTTATTATTTTTGAATAATCTTTTTTCGGACTCACTATCCCTGTGCTGCTGCTGAGCCTCTCATAAATAGCACAGGCATTTACAATGAAATCCATTTCATTAGCTTAACAAAGTAGTGATCATTTAGTTGTTCTTTTAGTTCTCATTCTCTATTATAAGCACAGGTATTGTATTGTATAAATGCAAAGCACTTCCAGTTATTAACAATTTTAATGTACGAGAAATTACATCAAAAAAACTTTAACATCATTTAAAAGGTCTTTATTATTACGAAACAAAAGCACTATTTATCAGAAGCTGAATAATGATTGTTTGGGTCATACCTGTGCTCTTAGTATTGCTAAACACAATATATTGAAATAAAATGCAATTTTTGATAATTATTAAAATACAAGAAATTTTTTCTACAATTATGTTAATCATTATTAGCTCTGAGCCCCTGATTTGACACATAGAGCACAGGTATCCTATATTATGATATATTGAAGTAATTAAGAGTTTTTTTTCGTTCAAATATTTATTACAAACCAATGGACAAATCGCTCGATATTTGAAATTATTTTTCAATCATTTGTTGCCAAAAGACATGAAGTGTTGCGAAACAGACATAAAGAATAAAATAATGAACAAAAGTCGACAACAAATTAATTTTGTTGAAGTTATGGCAAAATTCTCTGATTGCAAAAAGCTATCATAAATTTGTGGAACGGATAAAATCATTACATTTTGTTTGTCTCAATGTTTTAAATCATTTTTCGACTCAATAGAGAAATATATTTAATAAATAATGAATTTTGTTTAGAGAAAAAAATTGCTCCAAAACTAAATGCCAGAAAGAAAACCAAATGAGAAGTAATAAAAAGAAAAGCTTTTAATGATCTTTAAAAATATAAATAAAAATATAAGAGATTAGTAATGAAGAAGAAGAAGAGGAATAAAAGTATTCATTAGTTGTATATATTTTGGCAAAAATTAGAGACAATATTCAACGCAAAAATCATTTTGTTTATTAAGGCATACATTAAATCGCGTGTGAAATGGACTGATAGCAGTCGTTCTCATCATCAGATATAAACAGAGAGCACAGGGAAGAGCACCAGTGCTACACCAGTAGCTCAGGTAGAGAGAAGAAGAGCACACAGAGAGGAGAGGAGTTTGGATATTGCCTAACAGAAAGTCAGGTGGAGTTTAATATTAGATATGCTATAGTTAAGAGTTATAGGGAATGCACGACCATCTCATTTATCAGTGCTATAGCCCTGTGCTATAAACCATATACAGAACTCAAAACCGAATTTTAAAAACTTTTTCATATTTTTTATTTCTTGAACGCATTGCTCTTTTGGGGAACGACAACAAAAAGTTGATGAAGAAGAGCGCAACCATTTATTTGGTCATATATTATACGTTATATAAAAGGCACTGATTTTTGCTGTTAGGCCTGTGCTCTGCTATATATTTTATAACCAGTGGCATAGCTCTGGGTTATGGAAGAGAGAACGCCTATAATTAGATGGTATCGACAGTATGTAAACGGTAATCTCAAAACGTACATCACCTGAGCCAAGAGCACAGGCATATATGGGCGCGGCATCGGCACAAGATTTTAATATTAAAAAAGCATCTCAAAGGCATCTGCATCTCTATACCTGTGCCGTATAAATGAGACAACAGTGAGAACTGGTCCGAAACCGATGCATAAGATTTTAGATTTAGTTTTTTGTTTGGCTTTTATTTTATGGAAAACTTATTCTTCTTATGCTTTCAGTTCTCATAAGAAGTAATGTTTGCTTCAATTGTCTGTCTTTGTATATGATTTCATATATAGGCTATTATTGTGTATCTTAAGCACAGATACCTTAAGAGTATAATCAAATCCGAAGGCGTGTCAGAACATACTGCATATCCATCGGCCATCTGACCGATCATTATTGTCTTCTTCGTTAATGGAAGAGCTCTTCGTCGCCTATATTCGGCATAACTATTAATAATAACAATGAATATAAAAATAACAAAAAACAACAACAAATAAAAGAAGTGCAGAGTCTGTCCCATTAAAGAAGGCTACCTGTGCTCTGCTTTGTGTTTTTGAATTATGAGTTTCTATTGAATGGCAAAAATGTATTCATATTATTCTTTGTATTTATTTTCTCACTAATAGAAAAAGTTTCAAAACTTTCTAACAGTAAAGCGAGTGATGTATTAGAAAAACATAACTTTGAGTTCGTTTGAGCTGTCATTACAGCTCAACGTACAGCTCAATGATCCTAAACCTTAATTTCTTTCACGTATTTCTTCTCATTGAACCAACTCTTGAAAATGTTATGCATTTTCACTCTTACTCTATATATCTCTCAATTCCTGTGGTTTTATAACTCAGTCGTCAGTTATAGAAAATTAAACCAATAATTACTTCGTTTTTTGTTCTCAAGTGAATGTCATTGAGATCATGCACTGGGCACCGGCAGTAGCACAGGTAGCATTAGCTTAAGATAGATAGTGAGGTAAATATGATTAATTGATTGGCATTTGAACGAAAATAATTGTTAAAATGAAAAATCTTTGCAGAAATCTCTTAATATGAATTGTATGGATATTTACTGTATATATAAATAATGTATTTCACTGTGAGTTGGCTTTGGGTTCAATCGCACGACTCAGCGATTGTTTGCAATCAATTGCAGATCTAATAGAGATATATAGAATATATATATATTTTTCATATAATCCTTAGATAACAGAACAATAATTTTGTTTTCTCTGCCCTTTGCTAATACTTTTGGCGTTTTTCAATGAGACCAGTGCTGAGAGCACAGGCAGTATTAGTTAATTACTTTATTCATTTGGTAGTACTGTATTGATTGTATAACAATTTATTAGCCCCTCAACCCTAACCCCCTGAAAGCAATCACAATTGGCTAATAACTATTTCTTATTCTTGTTTGAATAGCAAACAAAACAAACCCTCAGAGCCCTTCTCCCTTCTCCCGGTGCTAACAACAAAACTAACATAATATGAATATCACATCCAATCAACTGAACACTGAAAAAATGTTATCTAATATTTTTATAAGCCTTTTGTGAACAAAATATAACAAAATTTAGAACATATTATATAATCCCTTATATAATGTGATCTCATTTTTTATATGTATGCGTCTCTCTCTCTCTCTCTCT
>JAQIXR010001028.1:0-16324 GCA_034700825.1 Quadroppia sp. Gr-Ori-00064
ACATTGACAAAAGAGGATAAGAATAACGTTTAATATACTATAGATTGAGAGTAAGTAATCCGGGTATTAGAGAGCAACGACTGGCCAGGGATATACACAGTCACTCATTCATACACTCTATTTGTATCTCTCTGTCTCAAGAAGATGTCTGTCCACAGATTTTGGACATCAATTACAGGGGATTTTCGTATGAAAATAGAGTTTTGATTTTATTTTCAGATAAGACAACAAAAAAAGAGATTTATTTTTTTGTGTTATTTTTTTGCGTGAGTTTTATGTTATATATGAGAAAAATAACTGAAAAACAATTCAAATATAATAAATCGCATTGTTTTTCACAGAAGAGATAATACGGTCTTTGAAAATGAAAACATCATTTTTATCGAGGATTACAATAAAAAAATAGAATTTATTTTTTTTTATCTGTAAAGAGATTTTATTTTTTGATACAGTTTTCTACATAAATGCTATACATCTGTACAGTCAGGGCTTAAATCCCTCCTCAAAAACAACATTATTATATGAAATCCGATTTACATGATTTAAAGCGATTAAAATGAGATCTGAAAAAAGAAATTAAACAAAAAAAATTATTTTATTTTATTTTGAAAAACATATATTTCTTTAAGCAATAGATAATTGAAATGAGAATTAGTTTTAAAATAAGGAGAAAATAATTATAATTTTTTTTGTGCATTCATTTCAAAAACAGAAGACAAACGTTTGTCTCGTATTGAATGTAATGTTTGGCTAATTATGTGTTTTTGATATCTGTTTTTGAAAAGCAAACATATTCTCTGTTTTTGTGTTTATAGCAAAAATTATATGAAAAATATTTTCCAACTGAATATACAGTATAGTATGAAAAGATGACTTAAATATTATTTTGCGATAATTAAAGAGTGATTTTAAACAGATATTTAGAATTAATAATATTTTTCACGAGAAAAACACTGGAAAAAATTGATAACAATGAATAGAACAGTGTTTTGACAGACAGTCAAACAAACTTTGCATAGCCAGTAAACAGAGAAATAAATTCTTTAAAAAAAAATAATTTTTAAAAACTGTAATTACTATATGACTAAAGAAACTATTTATTTAAAATGTTATTGAATGTATTTTTTTAGGGAAATATTTTGTCATTTTTTTCATCTATAAAAATAACTTGGTAATGTCAGATTAAAATTATAAAATGTCATAGACAACTGTAATTACTATATTTGAAGTCATATTTAAACATTTATATTAAAATAAAAAATTTATTATTAATGGAATGATTCTGATCCAATAAACTCACACATAAACAGATTAAACTCATTTTTGGCATTGTTTATAATTTTTTCTTATCAAAATTGCTTAATTCAACAGGATCATTTTGACGGAGAATAGTAGCGCTTAATTTAGTGACTGCTTAATGTACAGTAGATAAGATATACAGAATTATATTTTGAAAATAAAATGTGCAGAATCAACTGTAATCAGTATAATTGAAATAACATTTAACATTTATTTATAATATAAAATATAGGATTACGGGATCCGTTCTGGCTCATAAAACATAAAATGCTCCTGAATAGAATTAATAATATCTAACAATGGCTTTCTGAAGTGCGAATCTGATCTATTCTATTTTATACATTGAAAGTAAACATAAATACCATGTTTATTATATAAGAATTATATTATTTAATTTTAATGATTATATTCACAAAAGAATTTTGATTAAAATATATATTCTATGCATCAGTATTTGGTTGCAATGGATTGCTTTGTTTAATACATTCTGAAAGCAAAGAAACACAAATAGTAAACGCATTGTTCGAAAATCACATTTAGTTTTAAAAACTGTAATAACTTTTTCATTAAGAAATCACTTATTTAAAATCATTTCAAAAGCAAAATATTCTGGGTTAAATGAAGGACAAAGTAAAGGTAACATGAATATTAATTTATAGGGTAATCATAAATGAAATATATTTTTTAATTTTGATAATTATATTTACCGAAAGAAATTGTTTAAAATATATATTCTGTACATTATTATTGAATGCAATGAATGACTGAACGAACGAATGCTTTGTTAAACACATTCTGAAAGCAATGAAAAATAATTATTAATCGCATTGTTTGAAAAATTGCATTTTAATTTTAAAAACTGTAATCGCTATTTGATAAAACAAACTATTCATTTAAAATTATTTACGGAGACAAGTTTTCACCGGGTTATACTCATCTACAAAATAATCCAATATCAGATCGAGTGTCAAAACAATCTGTATTTTTGAAAACAATTTTAACACTTATTATTTACTCCTATGTACAGTATACTGTATATTATTAAAATCTAACCCTCAGATATCCTGTGCCTAAAAGGGCTGTATTGTGTTTATTAAAAAAAAAAAAAAGATCTAGTCATAGAAAATAAGCATAACTAAAATTTTTATCATTAATAAAATTTAATATTCAGTATTGAATGCAATGAATGATTAAACGAACAATTGCTTTATTAAAAACATTATGCAAGCAATGAAAAAAAATAGTTATCGAAATTGTTCGAAAATCATTTTATTTTTAAAAACTGTAATCACTTTTTGATTAAACAAACCATTCATTTAAAATTATTTTAAATGTATCTTCTTTTGGCTCTGCCCTAACTAATTGTTTTCCACATCTAACAAATATTGCAATATCTGTTTGAGTGTCAAAACTACTGTAATCTGTTTTTTGAAAACAATTTTAACATTTATTAATAATATTATTGACTGTATAGATGGGTCGAATCAAGCACATAGATATTCAGTGCCTAAATTGATAGACATTTCTATTCATAGAAAGTAAATATAAATAACATTTTATTTTCAATAAATTATAAGAAATATATTATTTAAATTTGATAATTATATTCATATTTATATTCATTTCTTTTATTCAGTATTGAATGCAATGATTGAATGCTAGGTTAATCATAGACTGCAAATTGTGAAAAATAAGTACCAAATGTATTGTTGGAAAAACACATTAATTTTAAAAACTGTAATCATTTTTCGAATAAATAAACAATTTTTTTAAATCATTTTAAACAGTTTTATTTTGGACTATATCTACAATACAGTTTTCATCTATAAAACATCATGGTAATTTCTAATTGCAAGCAAAAAATGCAAGAACAACTGTAATCAGTGTATTCGAAATTAATTTTAACATTTATTAATAAAATAATATAATTTTTTAATGGCACCCTTCTCGCACACAAATAAAATATCTCAGAACAAATTCAATACTTTTAAAGAGACAGATTTATTTTATTAAACTTAGATACTATTCATTGAAAGTTATAAATAATAAATTTATCTTTAAATTATTAATTAATTTTGCTGATTGTATTCAAAGAAGATTCAGAAGAAATACTGTATATTCAATTGCATTGAATTAATGAAAATCTGTCTCTAAATGAACAAATGATTTTTGTTAAACACATTCTGCAAACGATGAAAAAAATAAATAGTAAACGCTTTGTTGAAAAATCGCATTTAATATTAAAAACTGTAATCACTTTATTTAAAACTATTTATAAAGTAAAGATTTTTGGATGAGAATCGCTTTACGTTTATCTACGCTACAAAAATATCATGGTACTATTTGTATAGTTTACAATCTAAAAAGCTCAATAGCAACTGTAATCAGTATATTTTAAATTAATTTTAACATTTATTTAGCTTTATAATAACCTTTATTTGTGGTTATCTGCAAATTGTATTGTTAATACTGAATATTATATTGGTATATATTTTTTCAATTTTGATAACTATATTCACTGAAGAATTTTGATTAAAATATATATTCTATACAATCAGTAGTGAATGCAATGAATAACTGAACGAAGAAATGCTTAGTTAAACTTATTCTACAAGCGATGAATAAAAATATTTAAATGTATTTTTTGAACATTTCATTAAGTTTTAAAAACTGTAATAACTTTTTTGATTAAACAATCACTTTATTGAAAATCATTTTAATGGCAAATAAGTTTGCATCATTAGTGACAATTTATTTTTCTCTTAAAATGTTTCTGAACAAATTTAATAGCGTTTGAGAGACACATCTATTTTATTGTTTACATCATATTAAACATAAATAATATATTTATCTCTAAAATATTAATATAGTAGATACAGATTAAATATATTCATTTGCATTGAATGAGTGAAAATCAGTCTCAAAATGATTTTGTTAAACACATTATGCAAAAGTTGAAAAAATAATTAGAAAACGCATTGTTGAAAAATCGCATTTAATTTTAAAAACTGTAATCACTTTTTCATTAAACAATCACTTTTTTAAAATCATTTCAAAGGCAATGAATTCTGGGACGAAAAATGATCGAAGTAAAGGTAACATAACTAAAATTTTTATGGTAATTATAAATGAAAAATATTTTTGATAATTATATTTACAGAAGAATTTTGATTAAAATATATATTCTATACATCAGTATTGAATGCAATGAATGACTGAACGAACAAATGCTTTGTTAAACACATTCTACAAACGATGTGAAAAAATATAGTAAACGCCATTGAAATGAATACGAAAATAATTGATGTGTGGATTTGCATAAATACATACAGTATATTCATATATTCTCTCCTGAAATGTGTTGTCTCTTATTCTGTTGTGAGAGGCATTCAATAGCAAACGCATAGAAAATAGTGAATGAATCGCACAGTTACAGTAACTGTGCGATTCATTCACTATTTTCTATGCGTTTGCTATTGAATGCCTCTCACAACAGAATATTCTGGGCATTCAATATAGAGTGAAACAAAGCAATGGAATGATAAATGCGATTAATTATTATCAGTGCAGAGAGAGAGAGAGAGAGAGAGAGAGAGAGGAGAGAGAGAGAGAGAGAGAGAGAGAATCTGATTTGAAAGTAAAAGCATTTTTTTTTAATATAGACTTTGAATAGCATTAAACAAAACATACGAAAAGTGAATGAAAAATAATATGAACACTAAATGTGTTTAGCATTAGATTTTGTGGACACAAATCAGTTGTGAGACAAAGAGAGAAACGAGGATTGAATGAAGAATTATGATATTCACTGTGACCTCATTAAGGGAACGGTATTATAATTTTGAACTCAAAATATTTTACGCGAACGGAACAGAACAGGCCTTTTGAAAAGTTCATTTTCAATGTGAAACCGATAATTTTTTTCCACCCGAAAGCTAAAGCTTTTACGCTCATAGCATAGGGACGACTGTTAAGCCAGTGCCCAAACTGTAAGAGCTATGTAATGATTAGTGCAATAGAAAGTGAGAGCAAATGAATGAATGGTTTTCTCTTTTGAAGTTTAAGCCAAAGTATTATCCGTTTTGCAAAAGAGGAGTGAAATGAGGAGTAGTTATAGTTTTGTTTTTTCCAGTGGTATATAAACTGATCCACGACTACCTGTGCGCCCGAATACGACTATATATGCCCGAAATCACAATTAAATTTTTATTTTTTGACTCTCTTTTTCTATAAAATTCTTCTCTTTTTTTTTAATTTAATTAATAATTTTTTTTTATTATTATTATTACTATTTTTTTTGTGCGAAGAATAATAAGTCGAAGAATAACTCGAAGAATAAGTTTGAACACAACTATTGAGAGAAGAGAGTCTCGAAAGCCATACATTCAGCCGATGTTTTAGTCGTAAACGTGTATTGATTTGAATAAATATTTTTTCAAATTCTACTATCAATACAATGGAGGCTGAAGTGAAAAAGCATGGAAAGTACGGGTCAATTATGGACGAGGATATTGTGATAAGTGGTATGAGTGGGCGCTTTCCCGAAGCCGACTCCACCGATGAGTTCGCGTACAATCTGTACAATAATGTGGATATGATTACCGCTGACAACCGTCGATGGCCTACAGGTTAGACACCTATCTATATGTCTATCAAATATTAAATTCTTTACACTTTGTTTTCACTCGAAAATAACACTCAATTTCTTCTATATTTCCAATCATTATTCTTGAAGAATATTCTCTAAAAAAATATTCTCTTTAAAAATAAATATTCTTAAAGTCTTGTCCAAAATAACTGACAAAAGAATAACTAAAAACATGTTTATATATCTAAAAAAATTACATTGAATTGAGCAAGTTCATTGTAATGGCCAATGCGAACACTCATCTATAGGTCGAACAACCAAGATGTATATTGTCTGACTGGATGTATATCTCTTGGAATTTCGGTCCGTCGATGATGTTTGAGATCAACATAAAAATCATTCATATTTTACATAACATTTTATTCGTTCAAAAATTCTATACTTTTTTCCGAAACAAAAAAACTATTTTATAATTAGTTTTTTAAAACATTATTTCAATTACTGTTCACTTGAATAAGAATTATATGGAATGAGTCCATTGATGGGAAAGATCAAAGAAGTCGACAAATTTGACGGCTTATTCTTCGGCATAATGAACGCCATGGGAGATACCATTGACCCCCAGTCCCGTATCCTCTTGGAAACCACATACGAGGCTATAGTAGACGCAGGTATACATCCATAACAAGCCATTCCTCAATCGAGTTTAAATGTGATTTAATTTTCAAAAATTATTTATCATTTAAGGCATAAATCCGCAAATATTGAGGGGTTCCGACACAGGGGTATACATAGGGTACTCGTCGTTCGGAATGCCCGACGGCCTGCCAGAGGAGACACAGTCCGACTCGCAGAACAATATGGCCGAGATCTTGCTCTGGGTTCCGGGTAACTCAAAATGCCTTTACGCCAATCGGGTGTCGTTTGTGCTCGACTTTAAGGGGCCGTCGCTTGTGGTGGACACCGCCTGCTCCTCAAGTATGGTTGCCTTCAATCTGGCGATGAATGACTTGAGACTAGGTATGAATTGGTTGAAATGTGAACCCATAAAAATGAACTGTCCCTTCATGTGCACAGGCAAATGCAGACAAGCCATAGTCGGCGGAACGAACATTGATTTACAGCCCTTTACTAATCATATATTTCAAGCGACACGACTTAATTCGAAGGACGGCTTACCCAAAGTGTGGGACGAAAGCGCCGACGGCTTCGCGAGAGGCGAATGTGTTTCTTGTCTTCTTCTTCAGCGAAGATCCGATGCAAAGCGTATTTACGCCACAGTTTTGAACTCAGGGGTCAATATCGACGGCAACAAACGGATGGGAATGTTCTTTCCCTGCCCTGAAAGTCAAGAGGAACTGATGGTCAGGACGTACAAAGAGATCGGTGTGAATCCATTGGATGTTAACTACTTCGAAGCGCACGCAACAGGAACTAAGGTATGGGCTCTTGAGGTCGAGTGTCTCATATCTCAAAGAACATATCTGTGCCCATAGGTTGGGGACCCACAAGAGGCCAAAGCCATATACAACGCCTATTGCGGTAAACCCAAACGCAAGGGAACACTACCCGTGGGTCTACTGAAGAGCAATATCGGTCACGCGGAGGGGGCGTCGGGGGTGTCGTCCATAACTAAAGTGATACTCGCGTACGAAAATGAATGCATTCCTCCGGGACGTAATCTCAAGAAAATCAAGTCAACGATTAAGAACTTCTGTCCACCACTGGTTCCCATCAACGAGAACTTCAAATACACGCCGGGTATGGGAAAGGGTTTGCGAACCCAAACCCCTTCACGTGATTCATAATTGAATTCTTATGACACAAAAATCACATGTATTTTAGGCATCGCTGGTGTGAACAACTTCGGCGTCGGTGGTGTCAACGGACACGTACTCCTCGAACCCAACTATAGGTTGGCCGACGCGGACAGTCATAAGATAGTGTTCGACATACCGAGGCTTATAAACATTTGTAGCCGAACTCAGGAGTCATTGAACAGAATAATGGATTTCATTGAGAATAATTCGGACAAAATTACCCGCGATTTTCTGGCACTCATTACCGACACTATGAAGACGAAGCCCTCGTTAAACTCGTGTGGACTTCCATATAGAGGTCTGTTTTCTGTCTGTCCTCTAATATAATATATATATAACATATAATTTGTATAAATTTCTATTGAATTCATGAAAAAGTAATTTGTATTTAACATAAAATTCTGTAAATGTCCCAAAAGTGTGTTAATTATATGAATAGGAATTCATGTTTTTTTCTGTATTTGTGGGCACTTTCTCTCCACTCTTGAACACACTTTTAGGTTATCTGTGTGTTTAGCGCAAAGGGAAAGTCGACAGAAAAATACATATTATATTTATTTATTCGCAAATGAAATGAAAATTATTTAAAAAACACTTTTCATATGATAATAATCGCTGTCTTAAAAGTCATCGAAAGAAATGAGAAATTCATTTAAAATATATTTAATATATATTTTGTATTTGTTTTACATAACATTATAGCCATATATTAGATGTTTATCTGAGAGAGAAAAAAACTGAATTATAATTTTCAATTCAATTCAGTGAACAAAACAAAATTAATAGCTTTTTTGTTAACAAGTAATCAATTTCTACTATTGCAGTGAAAGACTTCTAATGCTTTAAAGACATAACAAAATATATTACATAATTATTGAGAATAAAATCAAAGTTCAGAAAATAATTTAAACATTTTTTTTTCTCGTTCACAGAAAATGATACAAAAAAATATTATTTGAAAAATATATAAATACTAAAAATTATTCTCTCTTAAGGTTTGCATACAATTGACAATAAAACTAATGAAAAATCAATTATTTATTGCATTTCAAACTCTTTTGACACACAAAACAAAACAAAAAACAATGAAAAAAAAATCTTATAATTTATTTTAGTTTAAATTACAATGAATTCAATTACGAATTATTGGGAATATATTAATAAATAATTTAAAACACAATATATTTTATATACAAAAAAAATTATGGATTTTTTTGAACGATATTTGAAATGAATTTTCTTATTGATAATGAAATTGAAATTTTTTTTCTCTTGCATTCAATTATAGGTTCAATGTTTATAAAGGAAATAAAGTCAGAGAATAACGAAGTGAAATATGAGTACAAAAGACAGTCATCGTATCTGGCGCTCAAGACCCAACGGCCCGTATGGTTCCTATTCCCGGGCCTCGGCGGCCAGTGGACCGGAATGGCCAAAGCGCTGATGCCTATCAAGATATTCGCCGACAGGATAGAGGAATGCCATGAAATACTGAAGCCGTTCGGCATTGACCTCAAGTACCTGCTCTTATCGGACGACAAGAACGCGATTTCGACGATGACTAACAAATTCTGTTCGACGACTGCCATCGAAATCGCTTTATTCGATTTGATCACATCCCTGGGCATTGTTCCCGACGGCATCTTTGGCCACTCGTTCGGCGAGATCGCCTGTGCCTACGCTGACGGCTGTCTCACCGCTAGGGAAGCCCTTTTGGTCACGTATATCAGAGGCGTTGTGACAGAAAGTGATAAAAAGATACCGAAGGGTCTGATGGCTGTCGTCGGCATGTCCTGGAGTGAGGCGAAGAAGTTGTGCCCCAAAGGCGTGTCCGTCGTCTGCAACAACGCGAAGGACACTGTCGTCATGTCTGGTATCATTGAACACCATTTGGTCACAAATTGATATCAATTCTAAGACTTGTTCTCAATATTTAAGGTTTATATAACGAAATGAAACGACTTGTCGAAGATCTCAACAAAAAAGGAGTGTTCGTTCGGGAGCTACAGAGCAGTGACATTCCATACCATAGCGAATATCTGATCACTTCAGCGAAGAAAATGACTGAAGAGATCCAGAAATGCGTACCGAATCCTAAACTTCGCTCCAAAAAATGGATGTCAACAGCGGTTCTCGAGTCAGATCCGGAGGAGATACTCAAATACGCGTCCGCCGAATACTTCGTCCACAACCTCATAAGTCCGGTGTTCTTCTACAACAAACTGAAGCACTTGCAGTCGGACGCCATTATCGTCGAGATCGGACCCCACGGCCTCTTCTCCAAAATCATAACCCAAACACTCGAGTCGTCGACATATATGTCGTTAATCAAGAAGGACTCAAACGATACAAATTTGGATATGTTTTTGGTTGCGATCGCAAAGCTGTATGAGTTGGGCATCAATCCCGACATCGAGAGCCTGTACCCGAAGGTGGAGTGGCCGGTGGCCAGGGGTACGCAGTCGATCAGTTCGCTGATGAAATGGGATCACACGAGCAATTACTTTGTGCGAAAGTTTCCCGATTATCACTTCAGGGCCACCGCCTCCGACATGAACGAAGTGATCAATTTGTCGCGTACTATCAAATCACATCTACCCGACCATCAGATCGATGGCAACATGCTGTTCCCGGCCACGGGCTACATGATGCTGGCGTGGCGCCAGCTGGCCGCCTACCATGGCAAGATATGGAACCAGTTGCCCGTCGTCTTCGAGGACGTCATGTTCCGGCGGCCGGTGTTTTTGTCCGAGACGGACATAACTCGCCTTAAAGTCAGATATTTTCAAAATTCTGGTATTCAATGAAAAGCAACGAAAAATTCTTTGTGTTAAATATTATTCTTATTCTTACCATTTTTCAGGTGAATTCGTGATCCTAGAGAACGGGAACGTCACCTGTTTGGGCAAAATACGAACGCCCGATGAGTACACGCTAAGTGTCCAGAACCTATTGATGGAGCAAAACGTCAAAACGGAATATGAAGTGGTTTTGAACAACAAAGACATCTACAAAGATCTGCATATTCTTGGCTACGATTACGGACCTAAATTCCAAGGCTTAAAGAATATCAAGACAAACGACTTCGAGACAATCCATGGCGAAGTGCTCTGGGAAGGCAATTGGGTGACGCTCATGGACTCGCTGTTGCAGACAATGGCCGCTGCGATGCCTTTCCGCAAAATGATGGTCCCGGTGATGATCAGACAACTGAGATGTGACCCCAAAGTGCTCTACGAGGCCGTGGCCGCCAATAAGGTGGTGGAGGAGAAGGAGGAGATGGACGAAGAGAAGACCTTCGATGACGTGATCCAGAGGAACAACGAGAACGACGTGGGTGAGATTCTCGAGGCCAACAACATCGAGAACATCGAGGAACTCATTGGACAGGACTTCCATATGTACAAAGCGATGCTTCCATTCCATGTGGACATGAATTCACGAATGATTGTCGCGCCGGGCGTTGAGGTGGAAGACCTCATGGCTCTGCCCATTCCTCGCAAAGTCAATGTCCAGGACTTGAAGCTCGAGTCCTATCAATTCATGGCTAATGAAGAGACGAATGCCATCGAAGAGTGCGATAGAAAGGCTGTTAAAGAATATTTGAAGGTTTGGTATAAAAAAAATTGTTTGAAAAATGATTTATAATTAAAACCAATTCTTTTGGTCCGCTATTAATAGGTCTGTTCGACGCTCGCCTCAAAGGCCAAACATCTCATGTCAACCGACGGCCAGTATATTGAGAATCCATTGGACGAAGAGTTGGTCCAAAAGTATTTGGTCGAAAGCAAAGACGAATACGTTTTGATGAAATCGCTGAACGAAGTGATAAAGTACTCGAGCGATGAGAACCAGAACCCAATCGCCGGCAAAGAGTGTCTCAAACAATTCATAACCGATTTGGAAAAGAAGCCCGAATTCGACATGTCTTTGGATGTCATAAATCAGGTCTCGAAGAACGAGCACTTGATTCGCTCGCTCCTGGATATCGTCAGTGAGAACAATGTCCCGAAAAAGGAGATCAAAGTCTTGGAAATCAATTTGACCAACGGTTTGATGGCCGAAGAGGTGGACAACCAGTTGGCGGCGTCTCACATATACCCGATTGATGTCAACTATGCCATTGCCGTCAAATCAGTCGATTCGGTCAACGAAAGCATTCGTAAAAAGAATTTCAAAATTCTCGAATGGGATCACAAAAAGTCCGACTTCCCTTCGGACGTGACGCTGCCGAACCTACTGGTGCTCAACGACTCGTTCGACTTATGGGAACTAAAGCTCGAGAACTTAATCCAAGAGATATACGACGTGTTGGCGACCAAAGGCTTCCTCTTAACCGTCTTCAGACACAGGTTTACAGAACCGGAAATGACTTTAAATGAAATGAATGGCAAAAAAGACTTAAATAACACACGACTCGAGCAGAGGATCAAAGAGTTCGTGTCAGCGGCACAAAAGATCGGCTTTGCGGTCATCGGCAGCAAAAACGACTCCATCGGCTCAATGGCGATGCTATTCAGGCTCCACGCAAAGCACCCGACGATTCCCGAGAGAGAAAATGTGATAGAAATCAACGACAAATGCGAACAATGGTTTGAATCCGTCAAACAAAGACTACTTATTAAGAAAGAGGACGAGAAAAATGATGACCACATTTGGCTCATCGCAAACGACTCGCCCACTAATGGCATCGTAGGGCTCGTCAACTGCCTGCGCTTAGAGCCGGGCGGCGACAGTATTAGGTGTATATTCGACTGCGACAAACAAATCAAACTTCCCATCAATTTCAAGGAAAGTCCGTTCAAAGAGATACTGACCAATGATTTGGTTGTAAATGTCTTCCGCAACGGAAAGATCGGAACATTCAGACACTTAACGCTTCCGAAGGATTACGACAAACGCCAGTCGAATGAGTATTTCCTTAACATCGGCCAAAATAGGGATCTCTCGAGTTTGCAATGGTTTGAGTCGAAGAATTTGGTCCCGAATGAGACCTTTCACGACATCAACAACAGAAGAGTCACTCAAATCCGATGCAATGTCTATAGTTCTGGTCTTAACTTTAGGGACGTTATGTTAGCCACGGGTATGACGACAAACCCAGTAGTAAAAGACTTTTCATTAACTATACTTTCCCTATGAAAAGGCCGTATCGTTTCTGGACCTCAAAGTCTATTCACAGACTGTTTGCTAGGGTTTGAATTCGCCGGTCGTCGCACCGACACCGGCAAAAGGGTGTGTGGTTTTGATTTGAGTCGTTGCTTCGCTACGTCTGTCGACGCCATCGAGGACTTCATATCACCCATACCTGACAATTGGTCGATGGATGACGCCGTCACCATCCTGTCCACATACAGCACCGTATGGTATGGGCTCTTAGAAAGGGCTCAATTAAGACAATGTATGAATTGTTTTTGAATTAGTTTTTTAACTAAAAATTAATTTATTTTATATTTGTTTTTCAATAGACGAGAGTATTCTCATTCATTCGGGCGCCGGTGGTGTCGGACAGGCGGCTATCACTGTATGTCAACACTATAAGTGCGATATCTTCGTAACCGTTGGCACAGACGACAAGAAGAAGTTTTTGATGAATGAATACAACATTCCTGAGAACAGAATATTCAGTTCAAGAGACACTCAATTCAAGTTCAAAATCAAGGAACTGACGAAAGGAAAGGGCGTCGATATGGTGCTCAACTCATTGGCCGGCGACAAACTGGAGGCCAGTTATGAATGTGTTGCAGATTGTGGTCGGTTTGTGGAGATCGGCAAATATGACCTTCAGATGAACAAACAGTTGGGAATGTTTTCATTCTTGAGAGACATCTCATTCATCGGTGTCTCCGTCGACCGAAAGCTATTCCTTGTGCCGGGATTTGCCAAACAGTTCTTCGATTGGATGCACGAGAACTCCAACAACGGTATGATTAAACCGATCAACAGAACGGTGTTTAAGGCCGAAGAGGCGGAAAAGGCGTTCAGATATATGACAACCGGTAAACATATCGGGAAAATAGTCGTCAAACTCAGAGAAGAAGAAAACTTTGAAATAGCGCTCAAAGGGTATAATCCCACACAAAGACTGACCGCAACCACGAAGACGTACTTCAATCCAAACAAGGCCTACATAATCACTGGCGGTTTGGGTGGCTTTGGGCTGGAATTAGTCCATTGGATGCTGTTTATGGGCGCTCGTAATTTCGTACTGACCTCACGATATGGTGTCCGAAATGATTACCAAAAGTTCATTTTAGAGCGTTTGGACTCTTTGGGCAATAAGTTTGAAATGTTTAGACCGAAGATCACTGTCTCGACGCACGACACAAACACCATCGACGGCTCGAAAGCGATTCTCGAAGACGCGCGACAATTGGGTCCGATCGGCGGTGTCTTTCACTTGGCTCTTGTGCTCAACGATTGTCTTCTCGAGAATCAAAGCTATGATAAATTCAATGAAACAATACTTTCAAAGACAAAGAGTTTTGTGAACTTCGATAAACTCGTGAGAGATTCAAAGACCGCTTTAGACTATTTCGTTGTCTTCTCGTCAGTGAGTTGTGGTAAAGGAAACGCCGGTCAATCCAACTATGGATACGCGAACTCTGTCTGCGAACGCATTTGCGAACAGAGACGACGGGATGGCTTGCATGGACTGGCCATCCAATGGGGACCTATCGGTGACGTCGGTGTCATGACTAACACCGAAATCAATAGCTCTTTGTCTGGTATTGTGAAACAGAGAATCAATTCTTGTTTAGACATTTTGGACAAGTTTTTGCAAACACAACATTCAGTCGTTTCATGTGTTGTGAGTTTAAGACATAATTTCAAATACCAAACCATTTCCACTAAAACCATACTTTCCTTCTCTCAGGTGAGAGCCGAGCGCTCGACACTAAAGGGCACTAAAGAGGCAAAGATTGTGAATCAAATTTGGATGGCTTTAGGCATCGACCCGAAGACGACGCCCGACCACTTGACTCTGGGCGAGATCGGCATGGAGTCGATGTTCGCTGTGGAGCTCCAGCAGGGGCTGGAAAGGGATTACGACATCAAAGTGACACTGAATGACATTAAATCAATTACTGTTAAACTGATGAAAGACTTCGAAGCGGGAAAAGTGGAAGAGTTGCGAAAGTTCTCCGAAGAAGTGAAAATATGTCGAAACAAATTGAGTAAAATTAAGTTCATTATTCCGTCGGAAACGACGACAAGACTTAATAGTGTGAAGACCGGAGCGCCGGTGTATTTCCTGCCCCCACTCGAAGGCATATTCGCATCGCTGGAAGCGTTGGCCGAGAAGATCGACCGGCCGGTCATTGGACTCAATTGGACGAAAGATATGGAGAAATTGGGATCACTTAAAGACATCGCCAAATACTATATGGATTTACTGAAGGTATTGCACCCGAAGGGCGACTACGACCTCGTGGGCCACTTCTACGGCGCGCTCATAGCGATGAAAATGCTTAAAAAGGCACCCATAGGTAAAGCGGTGATCATCGACATGTTGTCCGACATCAAAATGGACGACGAGATGCTCAGCGAAGACTATTTGCTGGAATTGATCGCCAAATTCATATCGAAAGACCTGCCGAAGCCGTTGAAGGACAAGATCTCGCGAGACATGAACGGCAAGACGGACGTGGCCGGCAAACTGTGCAAGCTCAGCGACGAGGTCAAGGAGTTCGTGGGCAAATCGCTGGTCAGCAAAGACTTGGAGGAGATTCTGATGAACTCATTCACGAGAGCGAAACTCTTCACGCAATACAGGCTTAATATGAAGACCAAATTCAAACAAATTAAGCTAAATATGGGCCGCAAGTATATGGAGATGAAGGGTAAGGTGCTTATCATCAAACCCATGGACTATGAGACGGAAGAGGTGTCCGATTTGTCACAAATCTCAGACAAGATAAGAGATTCATATTTTCTACCCGAAAAGGTATGACTAAATTCTGACACAAACTGTTGTCACACACAAAACAATTGCTAACAAATGTTTACATTTTTTTTTTCTTTGGTGGACAGGGATTGGAAGGGAAGCTCAACTTCGAGAAGGTCGAGGCCGATGGGGACGACATGTCTAATAAAACATTCGATAAAATCGCGGAATCTATTAATCAGTATTTATCTAAAAAGTAGTTGTCATCAGAATATTCGTTGAAAGAGTAGTTGTTTTTTTGCAAACAATTTATTGCAAACATTTAATTGAGAGAAAAAAAAAACATTTTTCTTATAATTCATTTCATATATATTTTTATCAAAGTTTTTGTTATATTTTTCGATACTTTTTATTATTATTATTATTTTCATCGGTTAAGGGTTTGAAGAAAAAAAATTATATTTTTTTAAAGGATTTTATATTAAATTTTTTTTATATATATTTTTGCAATTCGAGTGAATCTATAATTGGTTTATATTTTGTTATGATAAAAATGTTTGTATTTTGTGTAACGAAAGGGAATTATCAATAAAAATGAAAATAAAGTTTTTTTTGTGTGAATTTATTTGACATTTAATTACTTTAATATAAACTGTATTTCAAATGAGATTCAAATCTATGACTCGTTTTCAGTAAATATATTTGTCTTTTGGAAGTATTACATAAAAT
>JAQIXR010001029.1:0-16320 GCA_034700825.1 Quadroppia sp. Gr-Ori-00064
TTCCAAACTGACGCTTAATTACTATTAGTTAACATTTTCATAGATTAAAATAAATTTATGAACAGATTTTTAGGTCATTATTTCATTAAAAATTAGCCAAATATTAATCAATAGTTATTAGAATAATTAATGAAATATAATTTGATTTCATATTATTTAATAAAATATTGTTTTGTTTTTCAATAAATAAGATTCAAATATCCTTTTCTGAAGTAATATCCTTTATATAATAAATTACATCTAAGTGTAAGTCCTTTATTAGACATTAAACTCTAAAATAAATTTTATTTTAAGTGTAATTATTTTGTATTGGATTAGAATTTTGTGATGATTTGAGTCAAACTGTTATTCACTTAAAATAATTACTCTATATTTAAGTCCAATTTATTTGTGTTATTATTATTATTCTTAACTTTTTATTGAGAACTCAATACAAGGATTTGATGCAACAATTAGTCAATGATTTGTTAACTTTTCAGTTGAGCACAGATTCTGCAAAAGGATGAAAAAGCAAAGAATAATTCATTGTCGTTGAAGTTAATTACTTCCAGAAGAATAAAATTCAGTACAAAATCTTTAAGCGAAAAATGACAATTAGGTAAAGATTAGGCATTGAATGAAAAAAGTTTTAGTTTTTATCTGATTATAACAATTCTTTGTGTTTTTCTTCTCAAATGAAACGTTGATTTTCACTATTATAGTCAAAGTCGACATCAAAGCCCATTTCACGCGCTCTTTCATATGGTAGACAATATTTTATACATAGACTCGAGTTTTGCCCAAATTGTCGCTCCTATAATCGATTGGTTCGACTCAGCCTTCAATCCAATGATGAGAAACGCAGTCAACAAATATGAGTCCGACTTCAAGTGCACCGAATTTGCAATACTTTTGAGAATTTTATCTGAATTTTGCACTCATTCTAACGACAAGATATTGTAAGCCAGGAGTTAGTGATTGCTCTAAAAGTTATTTTGATATCAGAATACATAACACAATATATTCTATTGACTCAAAAGTGTTCAATATTTTGATTGCCACTCGAATTGTGATGTTTTGAAATTTTTGTTCAATTTTTTCAATTTATTTGATGAAAAATATTGTTTTGTTTTCTTTTTTTAAAATATTTCTCAAATTTTTAAGTGAAAAATAAATCTTTTAAACCCTTTTCGAAATATAATTTCAATGAAATCAATAGTAATTTGAAGCGAAAATTTTCATTGAGATTCAGTTTGAAAAGGGAGGGCCGGATAGCGTTTTAAAATGGGTTTACTTATTATAAACTATAAATAAAATATAAATAGAATTAACCAATAGTTAAAAGCGTTAACAATTGTGAGATACACTAAAAACCCTCTGAAAAGACCTCCATTTGAGCAAAGGAGACATTCATTGATTTGTGCGCTTTTCGGGTATTTATAAATAATTCAAAAATATTTTGAGCACTTGTTTGTCAAGAAAATGCACTTATTTTTAGACTGGAATTCATTTGGGATTCATTTTAAAAATGAAAGTCTTCAACAAAGTCTGAAATATAGTTAGGACTCAAATAGTAATGCATTAAAAGTATATTATATATCGAATTATTTTAAAGCAAAATTGGGCACAAAAATGACTTTCAAAGCCAGAGCTGTTCTACGATCCGAATAAACTGACTGTGCGATCGATAGGCTGTAATCATATCTTTCAATTCACTTTATTTGTTGTCTTTCAAGTCTATTGCTTATGAAAGATAAGTACAAATCCATCAATGGATATACAGTACAACTTTGCACGAGTGCTATATCTTAGTTAAAACACACTTTCAATACCTCTTAATATTCAAAATATCATAAAAAACATTAATTAAATAATACAAAAAATATCAATTAATTGATAAAACATTTAGACATTTAGATCTAAACAAATTGAAGTGATTTTTCTGACAATTCATTGATATTTCTCATTCTTCTGTCAGCTTAACAATGAGGAGATGGCTATTGTTTGTGTGTCTGTCGGATCATGTCTTTGTCAGTCACTCTACTTTAACATAAATAAGCCGAAGAGACGTTATTTTCACTCAAATATTGGTATTGAATCGTTTCAATCGATTCGTACTTCAGATCCAATAAATCATTGCATAAATAAGTGTTTATCACAAACTCTATGACAATAATAAACACATTAAACCAGCCATTGATCTCAATCATAATCTTTTCATTGAATTCACTTTAAAGTTCATATCTGTTATCACTTATTATTTTTAAAGACTTTCAAACAAATGGATTTCATTTCCAGAATAACTGACATCAGAACAAATCAATCGATTTTACTTTCAATTGAAGTCAACACTTGTTATTAAAGGCCTATATTTGAAATAAAGACTTAAATTATTAAATACTCTGAGACTAAAGTTTAGACCAAGAGCTCAAAATTTATCACAACTTCATTCAACAAACAGATATTGTTTTGAAAATACTATAAGTTTTTAAAAATCATTTATTTAATCCTTAATTAAAAACACATAATCACTGAAAAGCCAAATTCAAATGAAAAATTAAAGCGGATTTTAATGATTTCTCTTAAAAATAATTATATAATTAAAATATGTTCTCAAAAATATTTGAACTAAAAATAATTAATCAACGAATCAATTGATATATAAAAAAGTATTTGTTTTTTAAAAAGAGTTTTAATTATATCATTGAATAAAATGCATTAAAAGTTTTAAACACAATAATATTGTTTGAAATCTGCTTTTATTTTTCAATTTAACGCTAATTAATTGGGAAAATATATATAAAATTCATTCGAACCAAATTAGTGGAGAATATGTGAGCCTTTAATCACTTTAATGCAAAATTCTTGTACTCTTTCAAACATATTGAGAGCAATATTGAATTTGATGTTTTCTAACACCTATTCTGTCGACTATTTATATTAGAAACTACAAGAAATAACAAACTCAGAGACAAAAAAGTTTCAAAGAGTTTTTAATTTAATTTTCAAAGACTTTTTTTTGTAAAAATCAATTGAATTGTATTTTTATTTGGATTCTCTATCATAACAATTGATGCACTTTTTGTTTATTTATTTTAAAATTCAATTTTCTATTTATTGTATTTTTAAGTGAATAAAACAATATTAAATGTTTTCAAAAATGAAATAAAAAGTTGAAATACAATTATAGTTATTCATTGATTTTCTCTTTATTAAAGTTGACAAAAAATGTTATCTTTTTATTTGTGCGGAATATTTAATGAATGAAACAATTTTGAAGTTAATTACAATTCAATCCTAAAATCCAGAATTTTGTTGAATAAAGGATTAATCATAAAATTCAAATGAATTTGACTTTACTTCGGAGAGAACTGTGGCTACAAATGAACACAAAAAAACAATTTTTAATATTATTTAATTCAAAGACAAATTTTATTTCAATTATGTTTTTAAACTATTTATTACTTATGATATATAAATAAAATTTATTCAAAGGTTAATAAAGAATATGCAAATGAATTGAAAAATGTTATCAAAGAAATAAAATTATTAAAAGACAAAAACAAAGCAATAATTTATCAAATATACACTTCTTTAGTGAGGGGTTAGAGAAGAGAATATGAATTTATAATGTTTTCAAAAAATGAAAACATTTTATGAATCGATGAAAAGAAATTTCTGACAGTTATTCAAATGCAAGTGAGGGGTCATTTTGATGTGAATTGCAAAACACATTCAATTTGTTTGTGATTTACATTTGAAACCCAATTAATAATTTAAAAATTGTGTTAAGTTTTACGAATTGATAATTAATGATAAAATAATGTTTATAATTGAGAAGTAGGGTCTGGTAGGTCTGGTAGTTATGTCAGTGCCATAAAGTTCAATAAAACATGTGAAGCGGCACTCGTTTTATATAAATGTCTAATCGAAATGCATTCAAAGGCGGGTCTGATTTGATTAATTGCTCTCCAGTTATACAAAACTCTATTCGCGATCACAATTGCATATATTTCGCGTTCACTATTGAAAACGTCATTTATTCTCGAGTCAAGTCATGCAATTCATTCACCTTTGGTTTTACTATTTTTTTTTATTTTAATTAAACTTAAATTCAAATATAGTTTCAAAGAGGAGTAGATTTGCTTTCATATATTGAATGACAAAATTTCTTGTTATTTAAGGAAATTAAAATCAATGCAAATTTATTGTCAATTTTTTGCAGTCCTTTTGCCTAAAAGACAAATCGCATGGATATATGCATAACAGGAAAGAGTCTTTTAAGGAGTGATGACATTAAAAGTTTATTATTTAATGTTATTATTGAATATCGAAAATGTCATTCATTTGCGATCGATGGCATACCATATCAAGCCATGTCCTTGCTCATCTAATGAGTTAAAAGTTTTTAGAAGATATTATATATAAAAATACTTGATATGAGAAATACATTGCATGACTGCATGACTGCAACTCTTTTGATGACTATATGAGCGCATGTGTTGTCCATAACACAGTTGTGTTTGGATTCACAATTTAGTGGAGATATTTGTGTCGATGTATTTGTATGTAATGCCAAACTCTGGTCCGCATTCAGTGTGTGTTTGCAAGAGTGGAATACCATTGAAAGTCAATATAGTTTACGCTTATAGTAAAAAGCAATGCATTTGAGAATTATTTCTCTCATGAGTTCATACATTTCATTACGTGTTTGATCGGAAGAAAACTTTTTTCAAAGACATGATCTCACAGTTTTGAATCGGAATCGCTTTTTATGTGCTAGTGTTTATTGTTTCAGACCATCGGCACCGGTAGTAAAATGCATTGAAAAGCGTTCATTACTGTGCAAATGAACATCCATTAGCATTATATTACTGTAAAATATATTAAACTATATTATTGTCATTCAATTCAATTGCAGTGCATTTGGTTTTAAGACTCGACTACACATTAAATGTCTTTATTTCTTCATCTCTTTTAACGTTTTATTTACAATTGAGTGCTTATAAACACATATACGAAGTGAGAGCCAAAAAATGGTTCAATTTTGTCTGAGTTTAAACAAGATCTCAATTCTGACGTTAATATTGATTGTAATCAACGGTAAGAACAATAAAAACTGTTTTTTTCATTTCTTATTCATTATTTGAGTCAAAACACTTTCTTTGACTTTATGGCAAAAATACATTTATATGTCATATGTATTGGTATTTTCATAGGTTTTTTGAACAGAGAATCACTTTTTTGAATAAAAAACGATACAAATCACGTCTCATAGCTATTATACCTTTGATTTATATACAATTTTACCCTCAAATCAAATAAATTGTTTTTAATATTTTTTTAAACTATTATTTTTTCATTATATATAATGTAAAAAATATTGAAAAATTTTTGGAAAAAGAATTTTTATAGAAATGATTGAAAGTTTGAATTATTATTAAACAATTTATTACAAAATCAACAAAAAATTGTTTTATAATATAAATCAATCAAATATTTAATTCATATTTTTTTGTATTAAATTGTTATCCCTTAATAACATTACTCTAATTCTAATTGCATTCCTAATGTTATTCTAATTGTATTCTAAATATGTATTGACTTTAGTTATCATTTGTTAATCCTTTCTACGAATTGTTCATCATTTCTATACCTGTTTTTACACGTTTTCTTCTTTCCTATTCAGTTGACACTCGTCTCTAAACACAAACTTTCTAATCATTAACATATAACTGATTTTACACCAATTCGTTGTCATTATTAATTTCGTTATCAGTAAAAGTAATTGTGTTTATCATTTGTGTCAACTCATTTCGTCTTCAAGTTACGAAACACCCGTAACAAAATATTAAATAATTTTCATAAAAAAGTCTATTTTAAAGGGTTTTGAATTAAATAACGTCATAAAGAGTGAAATAATAGTTGTTAAGCATTTCATTAGATTAACTCAAACCTAATCCAAATCCTTTAAGTCTGACTTTCGATATACTGTACACTTAAACCTCTAATTATGAACATCGATAATATTGTTACATTTTATTGCATTCTCTGATTCATTGCCATAAAAATGACATTTAAAATGAGTTATTACTATCAAATGAATGCTTTTTCAACACATAATTAATTCTTAATAATTGAATTGAATTTAATTTAATTTAATAAGTTTAGCATTTATTCTAATAATTGTTTAATTTTTATAATATTCTTGTTCTGAAATTTACAAATAATTATAATTTTTTAAAAAATAATTTCTCAATAATTGAAAAACTAAAAAAAATGCAATAAAAAACATATTTAAAACAAATTCAGAACTTATTAAATGAACATTTGTTTGAATTTCTTAGTAATCATTATTTTGGATTTCAATAACGCGTTTGAAATACAGAATTTAGTTATAATTATTAATAAGATTTATAAAAGTATTTTAAAGACAAACAATTAAATATATTTACAGAAAAATCAAACAAATGTTTATCTGAGACAAAAAAGTCGATTCAATCGTCGTTTACATTTGACACGACGTCTTGAAGTGTCAATAATGTCAATAAATGATAAAAAGACATAAAGTTTTATATCATTCTTATTGCAAATCATAATTTGGAGAAATCATTGAAAAATGTCTTTTGTTTGACATTTTTGTTTGAAATGAATTATTTTGAAATTAATGAATA
Source organism: Quadroppia sp. Gr-Ori-00064 (assembly GCA_034700825.1). Classification (NCBI taxonomy): domain Eukaryota; kingdom Metazoa; phylum Arthropoda; class Arachnida; order Sarcoptiformes; family Quadroppiidae; genus Quadroppia; species Quadroppia sp. Gr-Ori-00064. Next base: position 6,654 of record JAQIXR010001029.1, read on the forward strand.
TTTTCATTCCATACCTCTCTTGTAATTATGACATCCGATATAAATGGTATTTTCTGTTAACATTGTTCTAAGATTTTATTGAAATTAATTTGAGATTTGGTATGACTTATGAAAAATATTTATCATTCTTTGTCTAAATCAAAGACAAGAAAAATGATGAAAACTATTATTGAAAGTATTCATGAAATTCTTCATTCATTATCTGAAATCATAATTAGAATTCATTTTCTTATCTCTTATAAGAAAAAGTCAATTATTCATTGAAACTAAACTCAATGGAAAAGTAATTTAACTGAAGATCTAAAAAGTCTTATCTCTTATATTATTGAATTTCGTTGGCTTTTCGTGAAGTCAATCAATTATTAAGGTTTTCATTGTTTGAAATAATCATCTAATCTTCAATTCACTTGTCTTTCACTTTCTTTAATGCTTTCATTAATAGTTTGTGTTTAACTGTATTTTTGGTTCACTTTTTCACTCAATTGAATCACTAATTATTCTTTTGATTCATTCAAATTAATAACAACTGAAAAGTTCATTCAATTTTTATGATTATTTCGTACAAAATTGTCTCCTTTTTTGCCTTATATAAAGACTGAATTTTCCATTGATTTAATTTTCTCTTTTGATTCGTAATCCAATCCAATGTTACGCTTCGGGAAACGGCATTTCATACACTTTTTCTATAGTAAACAATTAATATAAAGCTTGAGGTCTAAAAAAATACACTCTTTATCTTTTTCGCAGTAATTTTGAAAATAATATTAGTTTTTTTCTCAACAAATGTCACAAATAATGGAAAAAGCATTGAATTTTATTCTTGAAAACATTTTTTATATCTTTCTATTTCTAATATTATTACTGATTTAAAGACTTATTGTCAAAAATATTATAATATTTCAATAAACATATAACGGATTCACTCAGACTTCAGTTCAATCGTTAAAATTTAGTACAATTTTAATAAACTTTTCTTTTCTATAAAAATAAATATAAAGTCATATAATTTGCTTTGAATTTGTTTTTTAAAGAAATTCAAATAAGTTATCAGTTTTTCTTATGTGAATATTTCGACAAATTTTAGATTATTTGAATCAAAAATTGTGAAAACTTTGAAAGAGTGTGAAATAAATTCATTAAGTATTTAAATTATATTCAAATGAAGTAAAACTTTGTTCATTATATTTATATTAGAGTCGAGTAAATAAATTTAAATGATTTGTCTGCAAACGATTGGTTTGGTTTTCATTGTTTTCTAATTAAGGTTTGAATTATTTTGCCTTCAATTCTATCAAATAATGGTTTGGTTTAGTATTCATAAAATATATATCAGATCTGTTTGTGAGAGAAATACATTAAAAGAGATCTATTTGTTTGTTAAGTCTTTTATGACATTTAATTTATTAATTGATTATTTTATTTTAATTATAGACAAAATTTATAATCTCTTACATTAATAAAAAGGGTTTTGTTTTTAAGATACAATTCTTAGACATTTCTCACTTAATTCAGATTAGGAAAACATACGAAACTTTAATTCATTTTTTGCATGATTTTAATATCTTTTCAATGAATGATTACTTTTAACCATAGATTCAGATGTGAAACAAATTCAATTGAATTGAATTTTTATATGATATGCAAATATATCTTGTTTTGTATGTATTTTATTTATAGATTGGTTTTATAATCAAAATAAGTGTTATATTGGATTGCAATCGAGTTTCCATTAAATGATTTGATGGAAAACTTCAGTCATTCGAGTGAATCAATGATATATTCAATCATATATTGCATAGAAATGTATAGAAGACATAAAATTCAATGAAAACCACTTTGAAAGCCATAGACGAATGGATGTGTTTATACATTAACTTTCAGTCTTCTGACACATCTGACAGTAGAAAACACAATGAATTTTGTGTTAAATAAAATTTTTGTTTTATACCAACAACTGTTCAAATACATTGGATCTGCTTTTGGAAAAAACTCATTATTTATTTGATAATTAAAAGTTCATTTAATAACAGAGAATTACTTTGAAAGCTTATAATGAATGACATTCTTATGCATTGAGATTATCGATAAAAATATTCAAATACCATATGTTGTGTTTGTAATAGTTTTGCTGTAATATTAATAATAATAATAAGTCAAAGTCTTTTGTGTTTTAGAAATACTGAAAATGTTATCAAAATGATTACATAAAGGAATAATCGATTGGTTATTAACAATATTTAATACCCAATTCATTCAATTACAATTCAAATGACAATTATTAATAATTTTCTGTTTTGGAGAACAATTAAAAACGTATGGATTTATCAATTATATATAATGGCAGTTATTTTATGGAAATATTATATAATATATATTGATATTTGCCATTAATATAGTTAAGACACGCCATAACAGAGTTAGATATTTGTCAATTTGGCGGCACATCCATTTGCACGGGTAGTTGCCATACATTCCACTACCTATTGGTGATGTAGTTTTTCTAGTCTTTAGTTTTACTCATTTGTGATTCAGACTAACACTAACGAAAGCGACCGCAAAGTGCATATAAATCTTCTACAAATACACTCCGCTATTACACAACACATCCATTCTCTCGACTCTTCTCTACTCTTCTCTCCTCTTCGTCAATATAGTACTCAATACTGTTGTGTCAGAATATGTGAAAAGAAGCTCAAAAATGAGGATATCTTTAAATTTGAAAGACATGTCTTTTGAGTCTTTTCATTCTTTTACAGTTAATCACAATTTGCTTTTTATTCATTGTTAGGCCATTTGAAGGCATTGTTGAACTCATCGAAAATTACATCAAATAAAAGCGAATAACTGTTAGATTAGACCACAATAATTACATCTAATGACACCTACACTACATTTGGTCAATAAGTCAGTCAATAGAATGTAAGGCATTGAGTGTGGTCTCACAAAATGACTTCAGATGTGATCTCGTCTTAAACAATGCCAAACACTTTCATACAATTAATTAATAATCCATTAATTTTGAAAACATTATTTAAATGTCAAAAAATGATTTATTGTTTGAATTCATATATAATTGAATGCTCTTATGAAAGCAATTACAGTATGTTCAAAATGACAGTAATTATTATACCCCTTAGAAATATTTATTTATATTTTAGATAATACAGTACTAAAAAAATGATCGAAATATTGATTTATAATTTCAATTTCAAAAAATGAGATAGGTCTTTTATTCATTGATTATCATTCGTTTTATTCTATTTATTTTATTTTTTGACACATCCATTGTGTGTAAAAAAGTGTATTTATAAATAAAAATTAAATATAATTTGAATTTATTTAAATTTCTATAATCTGAAAATCTCTATAAATTTTCAATAAAAAGCAAAAATATTTAAAATATTTACTAAAACTCTAAATATTGACTGAAATCTAAAATATGTAAAATATTTATTTATAACTTTTGCCAAAATAATAACTAATATATGATTCGGACATATATTCAAATCGTTTTTCAAAATGTCTTTTCGATAAAAATATGTATTTATGCATTTATAAGGGGTTTAGTTATTAGGGGTATAATTATTATAGTTTTCATCAACTAATAAGCATTGAAGTCAGAAGTGTTGCTAACATTGCTATACAATGCCATTGAGTTGTGGTATAAAAAGCAAAAACAAAGAGATGTTGATTAATATATGGACTGTAATGTAATGGGCTTTATATGAATGCAATGCTCAATGGGTTTGATTTGGGTTAACAACAGTTGTATATCAAGTGATACAACAACTGAATTGTGAGAAATAAACACGAATTGATGTGAAAACTGTTGTCTCAAATTGACCGAAATATTGGCTATAAATGAAATGTTCACTTCATTTAGTGAACAATGTTTTCAACCCATAACTTATTGATAGCTTATTTTGAAATAACCAAAACATAAAATGAATTCTTTGTTTATCACATAATAGTCATTCACTTTTCAATGTTCTTAAAACGAAATTTAAATTTTGCCACAAAATTATCGATTATATTATTGAAAATCACAAAGTCTTCAGATATTACACAATGATTGATGAATGAGTTAACGGTTTCTTTCATTAGTGACTCAACCATAACAGACATCTCTGTCTCAATGATATTGAGATGAGTTGTGAGACTACTGTATATTATATTAGGACTGGAGGAAAGACTTGTTGTATAATCACAAAAATATTTTATATACATTTGCATACAATGCAAAAATGTATGGAATTGGAGGTTTAGCTTTACCTCAATGTGCGACAGCTTGAAGAAGAGGAAAAAACTTCTTCAACAGTAAATTGAAGACATTATTACATATAATAAACATTTTTGGCAACGAATTAATTTGTCTCTCGTTTTCACTTATTTCGAGTCAGAAATTAATTTTTATTACTTTTGAAAACGAAATAATATTTTATACAAAATGTATTTTTATATTAAATATTATTTTTGAAATACATTTTCATTTAAAGATTAGTTTATGATTAATATGTATTATCATTAATAAGAATGTCATCAGATGTCAAATGATTTAATTGACGACAACTTTCAAAAGAATATAATTTCTATAATAAAAAGCCATTCATTGGACAAATGATGGCATTTGAAGGTTATATCAAAATTATAATCGTTTTAAACGTTTAATCTTTTGATATTATCTTTAAATTCTGTCTTAAAATTCTATCGTAAAAAACTTAAAATATAATCCATTCAAAAAATATCCTAAAATTGGAGCCAATTATGTGTTCAAATCAAATACTGTTTTCAGTTTGTCTTTAGTATTCATATCTCGTACACAACTTTTCACACCATTTGGCCGGGCATTCATATAACTCCTAAAGAATGAAAGCCATCTTTATTACATTTCCTGCCATCGAAACACTATATAAGACAAAAAACGGTCGATCAGTGCAGACATCACTGTTAATACCCATTAAAATCACACTTTAGACTGTTTTCAACATTTCATTCTTTAGTGTCAAACAAAACTTTGCAAAACAATTGAATCGATTTTGATTTCAAACTGTTTTTAATAATCAAACTTATGGTATGTTTTGTGCGATTGAAAGATATGTCTAAAAGTTGTTTGTATTTTGAATTATAAGATTTTGATAAAAATGTTATAATTAAGTATTATTTGAAAAATGAATAAAATATTACATTGAATTCACATGAAAACTGTTTTCATTGAATAATTCATCGCTTTATAAACAGTATCAATACTTTTGAAATTAATGATTGGATCAAATCAATAGATATATTCTTCTTATTTATAGTCGTTATGTCTCCGAAAATTCCCATCAATTTCTGTAAGGATTGAAGGAAATAATGAATCGAATATTATTTTGAAATATTATTTGAAATATTATTTTTTGTGAACAAAAACTCCAAATCAAAGTATTTTCTTTTGTCTTTGAGAGACAATAAGTGCTAACAAATAAGTATTATATAATTCATAAGCGATGGCAAAAGACATTTCAGATTAGATAATCCGCTTAAATCAACAGAAAATTCTGGGCGAAAGTGATTCTTGTTTTTTATATATAAATAAATATACTCTTTGTTACGATTTATCGTTTATTTAGCCGACTGTGCATTTCATGAGAGTTCCTGAAATAAGATTTTTGAGGTTTGAGTGTTTGAATATAAATATAAAATTTTTAGAATAACGGATCAGAAGAGTATTGCAGAGAAAAATCAATACAAGAGTGGATGCTATCCATAGATCCAGTCATTTGTAATGTAACTCAAGTCAGACAACAGTCGAATACACAATACAATTGTTGTACTTCTGTTGAAGACATAGACATTGACTAATTTGCAAATCTATTTCAACCAAAATCATTTGAACTGAATTTCATTTTTCAATTTAATTAATCGATAAATATTTCCTATTTTTAAAGCATTTTTTATCGATAAAATCTATTTGAATATAACATAAAATGCCATAAAAATAATGAGTTTAATATTTGAGAGAACAATGAATCCATTAAAAAAGATTACAACAAAATAAATGTAAACTACATTTCAATGATTAAAATCTGAATTAATAAAAGTTTTGTTTTATTTTTTGAAATGTTTTCAAATTTCAATCTTATTGTAAGAAATAATAAATGTTTGTTTTTGTTGCATTGGTTTTCTTGCCATTCATTCCATTGGGAATTGGTTTGAATGCACTCTTCTATTAAAGTGAGACCAAAACCAATGCAAAAGTTGTTTCTGTTTGCGATCACAACACAAATCTCTGAAAGTGTGTTCACAACGACAAAACATATTGAATTGTTCACAATTTCGTTCATTCTATGGCGCTATCGGTTTAGATAAACATAACTTATTCTCAACTAAATATTCATTGTCTTCACAACTGATGGAAAGCCTTTCCATTCACTCATAACTTAGACTTTTATGTAATGGATATGAACTCATACTTTATATGTCCTGTGAGTTAACAGAGATTTTGTTGAGAAAAAACCTTAAGTCAAACATCCATTAGAAGTAAGAAAAACGACTCGATTTAGTCTCTCATTAGTTTTTATTGTAGGATAAGAACAAATCAACTCAACGCTGAAAGGGCTGTCATATCGATAAAGTCATGGGTCGACCAATAAGTGCCTCCAATTCATTGAAAACAATGATATAATCGACAAAAATAGACATAATTTGTTAAATGAAATTAATATAAATAAATATAATCATTGAAATGATATTAATTTTATTATTATTTTATTAATTTATAAATATTTTATTCATTTTACAATTAATTCAATTGTTTTTATAAGAATTTAATTATAATAATTGAATAAATATTTTTCAAATTCAATAAAATCTTTGATGTAATTCATTGTGAACTGCAATGTATTTATGATTGTTATTAGAGATGAAAAGTATTTCTCATATGTTCTCTAATCCCTAAAAATAGTTTCACTCATTATTTGATTTTATCATAAGTTGAGTTATGGATAAAGTTTTGCCATTTCTATGATTCCTGAGCTGTTGGCATAAGAAGTGCACAAACAGTGTGTTTTCATTACAAATGCTTGAGCACCAGCTGTTGCCACCGACTCACGAAGGTGTGAGAACTTTGTATTTTTCGATAACTCAAAAAACTTTGTGCTTCGGGTTCTACGGATACTGTATTTGATTGTCAATGAAAGAATAGTTAGCTTTTTAGCAGTCTATATTCAAGATCAATATTGCGGTCGAAGTGTATGAAAATTGACTATAATTTATGGTTTGAAATATAATTAAGAAATCATTTCATTTGTGATTGACATGAAAATATCGATTATTTATAGTCTGACAAACAATTACTTAAATATTATTTGTTTTTACTTATATTCGGACAAAAAACTAAATATTTTTATATAATTTCAATGAAATTCTTGTAATAATAAATTTCATATATTTTTTTCATTTTTGTTAAAAATTATTATTTGTGAAGAAGTTGTGATCGGAATATAAAGGAAAGAATGGTTTCATAGAAAGCATATTAAGTGTGATATAGTGTAGTGAAAGTTGGATCCATTAGTCATATTTAGTGCAATCATTTGTGATAAATATAATCCAAAACATCACAAATCAATTGCAGACCAATGAATGGTTTGGTATTGTTTTGACGAACGAACTCATGGTTTGATCGATTGATTTGATCATCGATTCATTGTTTGATTAATTAACAAAATGCCATTATGTATGGCCTCCAACAGCACCCATAGGCTCATCCATTTAGCAATTTAGCAATTGATCAGAGCTTTCAACTCCTTTTGCTATTAGTTATCATAAATAAATGACATAAAACTAAATGTAATTCATTTCTAACAAAACTTTTCTCACATTTTCTTTAATTTATATGAGAAGAGCCGGCATTTGGTCCCCAACTCAACCCATTTGTATCGGCTTATCAACAGTTCTTTAGGGTGCGACCCAGTGATCAAGAAGTTATAGAAGACAGTGAAGTATTGCTTCAGTGCCAGGTCGCCAATCAGGCCGGTATGGTTCAGGTCAGTGCCTTGGCTTCACATTTCATTGAATGAGAGCTCGTTTTTAATGATTTGATTTAATTTTCATTTCATTTGTTTTTTTCTGAAATATTCAACAATTTTTTTATAAAATGCAAACTTTTGTCTCATTTTAGTTCATAATATATTATGTTTTTAAAAAAGATTAGTTTGAATGAAATTTTTTTAACATTTTCTTCATTTCATTAATGAATGTCAAAAACATTATTTCATTTTTTGGCAAATTATTTGATTTTTTAATAATACAAAAAATATTGATTTTTGATTCAGAAATAATATTATAATTGACTTCATTTTTGTTTAATCTTTTAAAGTGGAGTAAAGATGGCTTTGCTTTAGGTATGTAATGCTATTGTAATCATTTCAAACAAATTGTTACACATTTCTCATAACAATATTTTTTTCACAATTTCTTAAATATGTGTGAATTGAAAATGAAATACAATATGAAATATTCTCTAAATTTTTTGATATTTCCGATATATTATTATAAAAAAATATATTTGGTTTTCACTCCTATTGTCTCTCAAGGCATAACTTATCCAAAAATATAAGATTTTATGCGAATATGAGTTATTCAAACAGTAATACAAAATACGAATAAAATGATAGATAACTTAACCCTACATTTGCTTTCATATTAAACTAAATGATTAACCCTTTCTATTTGAAAACACATTTGCTTTTCATGAATAAAATTATTGAATTTAAAATCTCTTTGAATTTTTGTTAATGAAATTATAATTTCAATCCTATGTCAATCTATGCCTTATTTGATAACTTAATTATGAAAATATTTGAAGAGTGAAAATGTGTACATAAAAGTCAATCACATAAAACCGTATATAAAGTTCATTGACATAAATGTGTATTTTCTATAGAGATATTGAAATGAAAAAATATTTTTTCAATGAACTAAAAATGTTTTGAAACTCATATAAAGTGAGCAAAAATTGAATAGAATTACATTTATTAAAAATAAAATAAAATTTCATAAAAATAAAACAATTGATGAAAATATTATTGAATTTAATGATAAATCTATTGTTTTTATTTTGATTAACATCTTTGAAAATGTATAAAAACATTGCAAAATTGAAGTATAAATTATGAATAATAATAATTTTTATGTCAGAAAATAAAATTAGATTTTATTCTTGTAATGTTGGACTGGTATGCAATTGATGAGCACTAGTAAGTAATAATAGTTTGCTTATCATTTCATTTCAATGTTAGGTTTCATATCTAAACCGGAATTTAATTTGAAGTAAACCGAAGGAAATGTTGCTTTCGATGAAATTATTATTATATAATATATTGAAAGCATAGCAAAAAATCACTGAATCTTATGTTGAGTATGAATTTGGGAATAAATATTGAGTGGACAGACATATCGATTCTTCCCATTTGTAACACAAATACAAGTTATTTTGTTGTGAATTAACTCTAACATTGTATTTGCTTTCAATGTTATATCAAATAATAATTCTTCGATCAATTAATGCACGAATTTCTGAATGAAAATATAATTAAAACTTTTTGTCGTTAACAATGAATTCTTCGATCTTTTTATTGTTAATTTCATTTGGACCAAATCAATGGTAAATAAGGTCTGGCCACCTATC
>JAQIXR010001030.1:0-16318 GCA_034700825.1 Quadroppia sp. Gr-Ori-00064
ACAACTCCTGAGAAAGAGATTTTACAATCAATGATAATGTTTTTTTCTATATCCCCTTTCATTCCTGGACAACACAGATCTCAATTATTATGTTTTAAGTAATAAATTGATATATATTTTATTGAATTACATACCGATTGGTATTTTGTCAAAAGTAATACCAAATGCAAATAACGATAAAAATTGACTCAATATTAATGAGTAATACATTAATCGCTTGAAATAATCACCGAAAATAACACTTTTATACAACATATTCAGTGATTGCATTCATAAACTAATTGTCGAAACTATTTCTATTAATTTAGATATGAATTATTCATTGATTTCTTTCACAACTATTTTATTAACACTTATTATAGCTTAACATTACATGACATTTTGTGAGCACTTGTATGTATGCAAAAAGAGAATACTTTTTAATGCAAAGCACTGGCTGTTTATGAGTTGACGAATCAAATGAAATGTAAAAGCTTTTTATAAAAGTGTGAATTTGTTGTCCAATCATCAATATATAGGGCGTTAAGTGTACTTTCAATGGGTGCTAATGTTATTACACACACTTAAGGCATGCACACAATTAATGACCAGTTATTGATACCTCAAAATACACAATATGTTTGGCTCGTGATTGAGTTGATAGTGAGAGCACCGGCACAAACACACACATAGAAGCACACGTAGGTTAGAGTACTTTTTCGAGACCAGTTGTCACTATTGTTTGTGTTATTATATATTTTTCTCTCGTATTTAATGGATGTTAAGATGTATTGAATCTTATCTACAAATAAGGGAAAGTCAGTACAAGTGAGCGAAAAAAAGTTGTTCGACTTCTTTGTCGCAGACGAAAAAAAAACACATACAATACTTGTGTTAAGAATATTCTGTGAATTATATTCTATAGATTCATGCGAGCGTTGGTGTGTTGAACGGTGTGTGCAGTATAATACAGAGCAGTCGACACATACAAGTGCTCCTTAATTCACTGCATTACAGCACTGGTAGTACGACATATGAGTGGCAAAAATCATTTTCTACTCTCATTGTATCGCATATGGGTTTGAGAGATGCTTTCCGGGGATGTTGTGGTTGTGATGCTATAGAGGCTGTTGTTGTTGTTCTCAGCTATATATGAAGGAATGTGTGCGTGTATTTGAGAGCACCGGTAGGCATTGTAGGCATTCCTAATGTCAAACTACTAACGCAATCTTTACTTATAATTGTAGACCAATATATAAGACGAATAATTCTCTATAGATTATAATACTTTAAATTAAGGGGGTATTCAAGAAGTACGTACGCAAATAAGTGCTTGCATTTAAAGCATAGGTACTTCGCATAGGTATGACATACCTTACCATTAAGGAATTGGTGTTAGAGTTGGGCTTTAATACAATTGAATCGAATTTATATTTTGTTAATTTTTAACGAATGAATGCATGAAAAAATTGTTTTTATTTTCATTTAATTAAGAATTTCTTTAATAAATATATTTATCTATAATTTTGTAATAAGAATTTATGTTTTACATAAAGTTATATGTCCAAGGTTATTCTAATGATCATATATACAATGAAGTTATTAATGCATTAAAAGGAAAATATTTACAAAATTAAATTATTATTAATTAATTAATTTTATTTTTATTTTTATTCAGATTAATTGATAGTATGTTTGCATATCTATTCATTATATTCATTATATTCAATGTCATTTAATGCCATATAAACAGAGTTTACTTTGAAGGCTATAAGCGATTACAACAAAATTCACTTCAAATCACATATTTTTAAAGTCATTTTATGTCAAAATATTTGTTATTATAATTAAAATTAATTTAATTTTTAGAAAATCTTTTGCAAAATATTTTCAATGTCTTCTCGTGTGGCCATCCGTTGGTCAGACCTGACAGTGAGTGTCGACACAAAAGTGATTTTGAATAATATTAGCGGAAGTTTTCATTACAATGCGTTGAACGCTTTGATGGGTTCGAGTGGTTGTGGAAAGACATCACTTTTGAAGTGTTTGAACGGATGTCAAAAATACTCTTTGAGTAACGAATCGAAAATATTTGTTGAGAAAAGTGAAGAAAAATTAAGAAAATGTTTTGTTTATCAAAATCACGACCAAATGGTTATGACTGGTCTGACTGTTGGACAGGCATTCACCTATTCATCGCTTCTGAAGAATAGTTGTGAGTCTGATGTCATAGTAGACCACAAGAAGAATGTTTTGAATGTGTTGAATGAGTTATTGATTTGTGATATCAGGGATAATTTGATCGAGAATTGTAGCGGAGGTCAAATGAAGCGCATATGTATTGGTCTGGAGTTGACATCAGTTCTCAAACCAAACCTACTATTCATTGATGAGCCGACGACTGGACTGGACAGCAATGCGGCACAAGTTGTCATACAATGCCTGAGACGACTGTCCCGTACACATCGAATGTCAGTAATAGTGTCAATACATCAGCCAAACAATGAGTTATTCCTTATGTTCGACAATATCTATGTTTTAGCCAAAGGAGGCGTTTGTGTCTATTCTGGACAACCCATAGGTTTGAGACAACATATCATTGACTGTAATATCGATTGCAATGAAAATCAAATACCAATTGAAGTCTTGATTAAAGTTTCGACGAAAGAAATTAATAATAATCACATTCTTTGCAAAACAAACAATGAATTTCAAAATGCTATTCAATTTGATTCAAATGACTATATTTTATGCAAAACTGGTCTTCAATTTAAAGCAAAACAATTTTATTTCATTGACTTTTGGTATTTATTGAAGCGATTCCTAAACAGAGAATTCATTACAAACAGAAAAATGATTTTCAAACAAATCCTTTCATTCACTGCATTTCATATATTCCTAATCAATATTATCGGCGAAAGGATTGGCAAAACCGACGGTTGCTTTCAATTGAATACACCATCGAATATGACGTGCATTGAAGTGGAAGACCAAAAGTCATTGCTATTTGAGAATCAGTTTTGGCTATTAATCTCGACATATGTCTCGATGTTAATTCTGGTCACGATATTCACCGTCAGTTTCGTCGATGATATGAACGTATTCTCAGCCGAGACCCAAAACAGTGAGTAATAGACAAACATTTATTCTCTAATAACTGAACTTGGTACACCTCTTTAATAAGCTTGGTACAATAAATACGCATTCTTGTGGTCAAAGCAAACATGCGATGCAATACTGGTATTCATATACAGCCTATGCTATGCATGTGCTCTCATACTGTTTGGTAGCGAAACACTGGTAGAAGAGCACAGAATATATTCACTGTTTTACATAATATTGATGTCATTCCTCTGCACTCAAGTCATTGCCTCAACAGTTGGCGTTATATTCTCTAAACACAAAACGTATGCAATTTTTATATCAGTAATTGTTGTCACAATTTTGCTTAATTTTGGGGACTATTCTTTCAAGTTAAAAAAGTTGCCAAAATTTCAACAAATATTAAGTGATTTTGTTTACTATAAATATCTCTATCATTCAATGCTTATAATAATATATGGTTTCAATCGCTGTCCGAATGAATATCAGTCGAGAGTTTTGATTGAATTTGATTTAGAAGAAAACGAACAGTTATTCTGGAAATACATGAATTGGTTTTACTTATCGTATTTCTCATTAATTATTATTAATTCAATGATTTTTTGCATCAAAACAAATAATTTTATTATAAAATATTTTAAACAAAGACAAAAACATTCGTCAAATATGTTTGACTCAAGTCCTGAACATTCAATAAACATATCACAAAATTTTGAAGTTTTTGATAGTAATAGTAAATCGCAAAATGAGATAATGATTGCATGGTTTGATTTGACGTTAAATATTATAAACAAATCATTAATAAAACAAAATATTGTAAACGTTTTGAATAATATTAGCGGAAGTTTTGAATCAAATACGATCAACGCTATTATGGGACCGTCAGGTGCGGGAAAGACTACTTTATTGAATTGTCTCAACGGAAGGAATATGAATGGATTGAGTGATGAGTCGATAATATATGTGAAGAGAGCTTTCAAAACATGTTTTATTGAACAGAATATTAACAATCATTTGTTGAATGGTTTGACTGTTAGACAAACCCTAACCTATGCCTCAAAACTCAAGAACTCGAGAAGTACTGAAGAAATTAATCACAAGAATTTAGTCGAAGATTTAATGTCAGAGCTATTGATAAGTGATATTTCGGACAATAGGGTCGAGAGGTGTAGTGGAGGCGAACGCAAGCGAATAGTCATAGCATCAGAACTGACGGCTTATTTAAAGCCTAATCTGTTATGTATTGACGAACCGACCAGTGGTTTGGATAGCAATGCAGCAGAAGTTGTCATACAATGCCTGAGACGACTGTCCCGTAAGCATCGGATGTCAATAATAGTGTCAATACATCAGCCAAACAATGAGTTATTCCTTATGTTCGACAATATCTATGTTTTAGCCAAAGGAGGCGTTTGTGTGTATTCTGGACAACCCATTGGTTTGAGACAACATATGATTGACTGTAATATCAATTGCAATGAAAATCAAATACCAATTGAAGTGCTGTTAAGATTATCTTCGGATGAAGAGAACAATTGTTATGATATTAATCAAATGAAAGTCAAAACTCTTCCAAATGTATCGCAAAGATCTTTGTCTGAAAACATGATTCAAATGAATAATTTTCAGACATTGTATAAGAGATTCAGTTTTGAAGACTTCTATCAACTATTGTCGCGAACAATGAGTTATAGTTATGTCAGTGAATGGAAAATATTATTCTATCAGATAATTCTTTATCAAATAATATCCATTTGCACGAAATTGCACTCCTCTTCCGATATGACAGTCCCGGACGGTTGTATTGAACTGGAATTCGGTGGCGGATGTAATCAGACATTGGATCAAATTAGAGATGAATTCTTGCTTAAGGAGAATCTCAAGTATATAAATGGCGTCACCAGTACTATGGGGTTTGTCGTCTCATTCGTCACTTCGTACTCGTTTTGCTTGGAATTCACGGTTGTGTTCAATGAACACAAAAACTGTTTGATCTTTAAGACTAAGTTATATAACAATCATTGATTTCCATCCAAAGGTTGGTATAGTATTGGCTCATATTATTGGTGCAAAACTATCGTCGATTCGATACCACTGTTGATATCATTGATAATCTATTGTCTTATAACTAATTATTACAATAATTTTAGAATATTTTTCGTCTATTCTTTGGTGACATTTTTACTCGTTTTATGCATACAATCCATTGCAGTGATGTCTGCCATAATCGTCTCTGACAACACCAAACTGGCCATGGTCGTATCTGTGAGCATATGTGAGTTGTGTATGGTCTTCGGTAATACAGTTTTACACTACAATACACTTCATTATTCGCTACAACTCTTGAGCTCATTCTCTCCCATGACTTACACATTCAATACAATACTGATCACAATCTATGGCTTCAATCGTTGTGCAGACAATCAAATCTCAACCGTTTTGTATGCATTCGGTGTACAAACGGAAGAGTTTTGGCCAAATATTTTCAATTTAGTACTCATTTGTATTGTGTTGAAATTCATGGCATTATTTGCATTAATATTGAAAACCATTTCGTATTCACATTCAAAAACACAACATTTGAATGCAATTCATTATTCTTATAATAAGACAAATATAATGCTATGAGAAGAGGACAGTCATAACAAGGACGGTCTAAATGTTTTTCACTGTTATATTCAAATGTTGTATAAATCTATGAGTTCTACCAATACCTACACATTAGGGCACAGAATATTCTGTTGTTTCTATGTCTTTGCTTTAAAGACAATTCAAAAAACAATACAAAATTTAAACATTAATAAAGTTTTATTGAAATTATTTTTATAAACACAAACAAAGATATGTTTTATTATCAATACATCAATTATTTGGTTATAATATTGTTTGTAAGTGACCAAGCACTTTTCATTTGGGAAGGTGTGCATATATCATATATTCTACCTTGAGCATTCTTGAGTAATAATATTGCTTGCATGTGGTCAAGCACTTGTCATTTGGGTAGGTGTGCATTGTATGTGTATTAAATAATTTATTTCACCTTGAGCATTATTATGAAGTAATAATGATAACAAACTTCTGGTGAAAAAGATTTGTTAAAATTACAAATAATTAACAAAATATAAAACAAATAAATTTGTGATAATTTGTGTTCAATAAGTGTTGCGCGAATTGAATGAATCACTCGTTAACTGATTGAGTGATTTATCCAAAAAAGATCTTTTGGATCTCCTCTACGTCTGTCTTCGGCAGGTCATCATCGTTGAGCTTTGGGCCGCCGGTGACCGAAATGGCCTCAAATATACGTATCTGAAGAATAGAAATGTAAAACAATTTGTGTTTATATGTAAAGCAAAGCACAACCGAATCGGTATATAATGTCGTTCAACATAAAACACATACATTTTTACGTTTGGTCTTCTTTTCGGACTTGAATATGAATTCGACCATGGTCACTATCGTGGCCAGTATTAGTCCAGTAATGAGTATGTAAAAACACCCTGCTACATTGTTCAAGATAAGCTCGCCTTGGTTTGCATTCTGTAGAATATGTGTTATTTTTAGTCATTTTATTTAACTTGGTTATTATTTATAAAAAGCCAGAACCTTTGTCTCCTTCATGCACTCTTGCAGCGAGTGCTTGACCTTGCACTCTCTTCTATCGAACCACCATTTGTTCTCCAGTTTGGTGAGATCACCATTCTCCTTTAGGTACAGCACAGCAAGGTTAAGTGAGTCCCTAATCGATGTCAATCAATATGTTAATCAATGGTCATCTTGTGATTACACCACCTGATGGTCGAGCCTAAAGGGGTCGCCACTCCATAACCCTTAGCATCTATTTCATGATAGAAATTGTCAAGGTTAGTTAGCAAGGTTTAAACAATCACTTATATTACCTAGATTGCGTCCCACCTTCATTGTATCGCAAGGTTTTCTAAGGGGTATTTACAGTATTATTGTATATAAAATGAATGTTAATTTCGACTCAATTTGACTCACCTTTCATTCACGTAATCATTTTGTGTGCTCTCTATTAGGAACGCATACTTGCCTTTGGAGTCGCGCACCCGACGTATACCCTCTTTATACGAGTCGACGAAAACGTTTTGCTTAGCGTTCATGAATTCCCACATTCTTTGATGAACTGCTATTTTGGATCTCTATTACAAATGTGATGAAAAACATTTAAAAATAAAAACATAATTTTAATTGAAATTCGCATTCAATTCATGTATTAATTGATAATAACTTTGAAAAAGTCCATCGAAGAGGAATGCTTTAACACTCCGTACTCCACTTCCGTCTGTTTGGCCAAATCATCGGCAGAATTGATTGACATCTCATCCATTCTCTCCACCTTTAAGGGTGTGATTCAGCAATAAATATAGTTATATAACAAGTGTTTGTGTTTCAGAATTTCATGTATTTCATAGCACTGTTCAAAAGCACTTACGGTTAGAAAGGCAGCCAAATTGGCCGTATATGATGACAATAGCATCAAGGTGAAGAACCACCACACGGTGCCTACAACACGACCTGTACGTGAGCTGTCAGTTGTGAACAGGAAATAAGTGGAAAATTTTGTTGTCATTAGTTTTACAGAAATTAAACAAAAATATAATTTTATTCTAAAATACATACCGCGGACAGACATCACATCCCTGGGACATAACAGAGGACATGAAATCATGAAATGAAATATCTTTGGAAACGTTGGGGTCGACCATCATCTCCTCATAGAGCCACTCCTGAGACGAGAATCGGGACACGAAAAACAGTACAACCGATACCCCGATGTAACACAGGATGAGATACATCCATATCTCCGCCGACAAGGGGTTAACGAATGAAAACATTTCAGGATTTCTCTTATCAGGCCTTTTGATCATTAATGATATGCCTGAAGACATGAACGGTTTGGTGAAGTCAATCACCCTTTCCCTGACACTGGTTATAGTCAACGGCGCTATAGCCATATCGGCCTCCTTTGGGAAGTATAGAAAAAATATATTAAAATAAGAATCAGTTTTATATAAATCGATTGAATCGCTCATTACATGTCTGACCAGTTCGCCGACCATACCGTTCCAGCCGTGATGTGAGGTGGGATCTAAGCCCCCATACTTGGAGTCTTTTACTAATCTGAGCTCATAATTGATATTCAGATGGTTTGCTATGAGATCCGCCAAGTCTTTAGAGTAACCCTCGAAGCGATTGTTGCCCGCATTCACCACTCCCTTCTCTTCCGCCTTCATCATTAGGTACGGCTCTTCCTAACCGTCCATAAGAAATTTGGATTATTGAGACCTGGATTAAAATGTTTGTCATGTGTTTTATTTACGATAATCGATGTCACAATATATGTCTTGTTATCCAATTTCGACATCTCCCGTTCCACGCCATTTCCTCCGTGCTCTAAAGTTGTATTCGTTTTATATGACTCTTGTTTTATATAAATATTTAGTTTGAAAACGATTTTTAATAAAATATTATTTATATGAATGAAAATCTGAAGTATTTTAAACTGAAATATATTTTCTCGAATTACATACCGATTGGTATTTTGTCGAAAGTAATACCAAATGCAAATAACGATAAAAATTGACTCAATATTAATGAGTAATGCATTAATCGCTTGAAATAATCACCGAAAATAAGACTTTTATACAACATATTCAGTGAAAATGTTTTCTTAAACTAATTGTCGAATTATTTCTATTCATTTGTTATGAATTATTCATTGATTTCTTTCATAACTATTTTATTAACACTTATTATAGCTTAACATTACATAAGATTTTGTGAGCACTTGTATGTATGCAGAAGTGAATACTGTATAATGCAAGCGCTGGCTGTTTATGAATTGACGGATCAAATGAAAAGTAAAAGCTCTTTATTATAATAAAGTATGAATTTGTTGTCCAGCCATCAATGGACAGGGCGTTAAGTGTACTATCAATGGGTACACACACTTATGTCATGAACACAACCAGTTAGAGAAAAAAAAGTTTTACGACTTCTCTGTCCAGACGGAAAAAACACATTCAATACTTGTGTTTAGAATATTCTGTGAATTATATTCTATAGATTCATGTAAGCGTTGGTGTGTTGAACGGTGTGTACAGTATATACAGAGCAGTTGACACTAGAGTTCCCACTATTCAAAGAACTCAAATACTCTTTGAAAAGTTTATATAAAAGTGTTTTTAAATCATAATATTTTTAATAAAAATAATTTCACTTCAATTGAGAAAACGTTTATACAATTACTAACAAAAAAAAAGTGAATGAATGAAAAAGTTTTTGATTTCTGTATTGAAATTCATTTTAAGACTTCTTCAGTATTTGAGTAAATAGTAAACAAAAGTATAGTTTTAAATATAATTTTAAATATTTTACAACTTTTAAGTCGTTTTTTATTTCATATGAAATGAACGAATTCATTAAAGAATTATAACCCGGAACAAAACGGTCAACAAATTTAAAAACATTATTATAAGAAAATACTTTAAGAAAAAAATATATTTACGAAAAAAATGTTATTTATAACGAAATATAATTTTAAAAATATTTTCATAAAAAATCAATTCTTTTAAACATTAATATTTTTAATGCAAAGATTTTCTCGTTTATCGCCTTTCATGACTGTATCGCATGACAGACCCGGAGCACAAACGAAGCCAGAATGAAATATCACTGTCTTATCACAGTTGTCGCCTTCTCCTGAAACAACACCAAGTGTTCAATGTTTTGTCACTCAAGTCGAGCGCCCACTGTATATGCCGGCGCCCGACAGCACAGTGAGTGCAACGACAAAATTAATGAATTATAATTACGTAATTTCTTCCAGCACTCGGAACAGCACCGGCAGAGTTTGGGATTATAGTCCATGAAGACGCCATGCTTGAGAATCTTGCACTCGTCGGGGTCGGCCATCACACAGTCGACCAAGGAGCATTGCTTCTCACATTCGATCAGTCTTTTTCATAGCGAATAATATTTAAAATTAAATTATTTTTTTAAATATAAATTCAATTCATTTTATTATGTGAATAATGAGTGAATGAATTGTACTTTACTTATTCCAATATTCTCGCTCCTTTTCACACGTCAGACATGGTATACAAATGATAATTATGGCCGATATTAATGAAAACATTATTTTGTAATTAGTTTTAATGGAAATATGTTTTGAAATTTTATTTATTAATGTTTTTCTAATTAATGAAAAATATATAGAATTATTGAAAGACAATATTTTCAAAGGAAATACTATTTTATATTTAATTGCATTTCGTATTAAAATTAATGTATTTTATAAACAAATTTTTACATTTAATATGAATTCAATTCTTGAGATGATTTACATTATGTAAATGTAATGTATTTTTTGGACATTTATTTACATTACATACGAATTGATTGTATTTTAAGTGAATATTATTTATATTTACTTTTAATTCATATTTAGTAAAAAAATTACAAACGAATGGCTTTTCGCCCGAATGTATGCGTTTGTGTATAATTAAACGTTGTTTTTGTATTAAACACTTTTACTCACTCTTTATAATCACATTTGATTGTGATTTATGTGAATATCATTTGAACCAAACAAACGAAATCACTTTATATCTGATTTCAATAATCATTTGATTTCTCGTTTGAAAAGTTAAATGTTTTTCATATGTCTTTTGTTTCTTAAAATTACATTAAAATAAACTTTTCATTTCATACAAAAAACTCACATTTAATTCATAAGTCCTTTAAAATGTTCTCTCACTTATGGCAACAATTTTTTCATGACATAAATATTCACTTATTTTAAAACAATAGCAAAAGATTTATTGGTTTTAAAAACAAAAATTTAATTATTATTTGAAAAGTGATAAAAAAAATTCATAAAATCTAATAAAAAATATTTGATTATATAAAAAGTAATGTTTTTCAACCATTACTCGAACAGAGAGATGAGGAACTGGTAGTTGGGTTTGGCCTCGAAGTCCAATTCAGTGCAATATCTCATGTATTGAATCAATGGTTGAAATTCTTGGCACAAGATTTCCAAACAAGTGTTGGTTTTCTCAACCCTAAGCCATTCGTTGTACTCTTTGCGTGACTTGAAGTCACGCTGAGTTCTGCCATCCCATGGAAGTCCTCCCCCTCTGGCCATCCATATGAGCGAATAGCCCAAGAATATCATGTCATCCCTACGTGACTGTTCGACACCATTGTGGCCGTTGAGGGACAGGAACTGTTGATTGCCGGACACTTCGGTCGCCTTCAACCCAGTCCTGTATGGGATGTGTTGGCCATCGTCTCTGAGATAGTCTTTGGCGACATCGAAGTCAATCAAATAGATTTTCGATGAGTTTTTTTCGTCTAAGACATAGTTGTTTGGCTTTGGGTCCAAATGTATGACACCATAGAAGTGACACTTCTCGAGGCCGGCGATCATCTGAATGGCGTACAGCTTGAGATGCCTGTCCTCCCAAAGCTCAAGGTTATTCAGGCGTATATAATGTCTCCTCAGATCAATGCCTCTCTTCTTGAGGACAAGAAACTTATGGTTATATCCATAGAAGTGATCCAAAGCGATGTCGAAGTCCTCGCTTTGGGACAGCCTTTCATAGAAAGTCCACTCCATGTGAAGGCGTGTCTTCTTTCGTAAGGGTTGGCTACCAATGGCTTCGGCTTTGAGAACAACCACTTTGTTGTCGTTCTTCGTGTCAGTACAGAAATACACCTCAGAGTCAGACACTCTCACCCTTTGGATCACTTTATACCGCTGTCGATACTCCCCGTCCGCCTGAATCCACTCATTGTCTTTGAAGAATGGCTTTTTGGACATCACTTCCAATGGCGTGAAGTTGTGGTGAAGTTGTCGTCAAATGATTGCAAAAAAAAATATTGAAAAATAATTTTAAAGTGAAATGAATACAAAACAACAGTTGAATCAAATGAACGACATTTGGTTTGTGATTAGCAATGGATATAAATTTAAACTTTTTTCATAGGATTAACACTAATTGATAAGAAGTTTAAACTTTGCAAACATTTTTGCATTCATATCAAAATGTGATAAACTTTTTTTTGCATAGACTTTGTTTGTCATCGCTTTTGTGTGTGACGTTTGAATGCATGAAATGTATGCAAAACTCTGTCTATAATTGTTGACAAAAAGTACATATTCTTCGGTATTGGGTTTTAAATCTATTTTACATTTTATGAACAGTTTTCAATGATTTGAATTTTTGATATAATATTTAAAATATTTTACAATTGAATGACTTTTTCGACGATTAAATTCTGATGACATGTTTTGATATCTTTATGCAAATTATTGATATGTCGTTTGAGATCAGATTTAGTGATAAATGATTTTTTGCATTCATTTCGATTGCATTGAAATTGTCTTAAATTGAAATGAATTCTCTTTTTATGATACAATAAACTGCATTTTGCTGTGAATTTCTTTTCACATTCATTTACATTACAAACGAATGGCTTTTCTCCCGAATGTATGCGTTTGTGACGAATCAAACTTACTTTCGTTGTTAAAATTTTGCCACACTTTTCAAAATCACATTTAAATTGCATTTCATTCAAATGAACACATCTTTTGTGTTGAATTAATTGTGATTTTGTTTTGAATTTTTTTCCGCAATTATTATCAAAACATTTATGACTTCTTTTGTTTGTATGAATCAATTGATGTCTTTCTAAGTGTTGTTCATTTATTGTCTTATACCCACATTTAGGCCAAAAACACTTCAATTGATTATTATTTTCGACATTAGTTTTGCTTTCATTCAATGCCATATATTTTGCACTAATTTTGCAAATTTTCACAAAATTATTGTCATTTGTATTCAAAACACTTTTATTATTAAAATTATTTAAACAATATTTATATTCATATAAATTATTGATAACTTTCTTTAATTTATATATATTTTCAATATTTAAATTAAAATTACTCTGAATTGAATTCAAAGACATTTTTGAGATTTCTTTGTTTGAAAAAATGTGTTCAAATTTGTCTAAATTTATGACTTTGTATATAATTCTTGAAAAACTAGTTCTCTCTATATTTCAATATTTGTATTCAATTCCACAACAGATTATTCTTAGAATAGGGGCTAATAAAAGATTATTTGCATTCCTTCAATGCTCTTCAGTTTATTCCGGGTCAATGACTCCTTAATTTCATTAATTATGACAACAATTGAAAACATTTTGTTTTTATAAAAATTTATTTCACATTTATTTTCAGTTCAATTGTTTTGTATTGCTTTTTAGATAACATTGTTTGCAATGCGTCTATGAATGCATGCATAACCGACACACGCTTTGTCACCTTCCCCTTCACCCTGGGTATTCTTGCATAGTCACACCGCTCGAACATATACCTATCAGGTGGTGGTGGAATGGGATCCAATGTCTTTAAGTACGGCTCCAACAGTGAGCTAAACGTTTGCACTTCTGGTATTCCATAGACATTCATACCTGAGCCCAATATAGCGCTGACCATTTGAAGTCTGTATATGTCGTAGAAGCTATCATAAAGTGATCATGGTAATGTTATAGACAAGTGATCTTGGTGAGCCTACCATATAAGCCGGGACACAGTCATGTTGTTACTGTCGAGCGTTAGTGCCGTAAAGGCATTGATAACAGAATCGCGAATTGGTTTCAATAGCAATGCTTTGCTGTTGGCTGTGATCAACACCTTTGATATGTTTGAGTTCGCACACAAACCACCGATAAATCGCATGTTTTCGCCAATTATAACACGTGTGAAGAGATTGAAGTTTGTGTTGTCGTTGTAGTGGACACAGTGGTAATGGAGCTTGAGCATCACGTCGATGTACTTGCTAATTGTAATCAAGAACATTTCATATAAGCATTTCATTTGGAAATATTCTCAATTATATACTAATAAGGGGTTCGATGAAAGCCCTGTGCTATCAAAAAAAGTTTATTCAAAGGTTTGTTAAAAAACAAAAAATATATTTAATATTAAACACAGACAGACCCACAGCTCAGGTGTGTTTACGTGAGTCGAATGTGAGGGCATTTTTCATTGAACCCCATTCTAAACATATGTCTATCAGTTCTATCGTGTGTTTGATGTTATACTCGTATATTTCACTCTTGATCTGTTCCTCTGATGTCGGGTATGGCTGATTCGGGTCACCCACACGCCATATGCTTGCTAGGTCATTATCAAGCACAGTTATCACATCGCCATATGTTGAATGAATGCCTGATTTTAATGTCATTAACGTTTTTATGTTTATTAAAGACAAAGACTTACAAATGATTTGAACGAGTGCTGCGATGACCAAGATCATATTTGTGTTCATACAAGTTATCATTGTTTTCAATGAACACAATATTTAATGTTTTAATTAAAATTAAATTCTGTTATTCAAACACATGAATCGCATTGACGTCACTGTTATGGCAAATGTAATGTCATTTTCATTAATTATCATTCAATTGAATTGAATATAATTTTTAAATATATTCTATATATTGTTAATGAAAATAAAAATATTATCTCTTCTATAATTATTTATTGATTTCATTTAAATATAATATAATATAATTATTTCATTAAAATTTATTTTGATTTCATATTTGTTTTCATAATCAAAATGTGTTATATATTTGTATTTATAAGACATTAAGTTTTCATTTTAAAGTTAATTTTATAAATTATTTGCACAGATAGTAGAGCCTATGGCCCCAACCCCAGCACCGGCGGCCGACCTGATCGTACGTGTGCTTAAAAAGAGCGCTAACATCGAGACAGCGGTCGAAAAGTTTATAATCACAACGACTTTGGATGCGATTAATGGCAACTATAAAGACTATCACACTTTGAGTTCGTATATTCGGGACCAGATTTGTGGCAAATATAGCAACCAATGGTTCGTCACTGTCGGCGATGTCGAGCGACAGGAAGTTTATGTTAATAGAGTGAGCGGTTGGTTGTGGTGATGGTCGAAGAGATGGTGTTTTTGTGGTAATAATTGATATTTGAAATGAATTTCGTTTTTCTTTAATTAATATTATTTTTAAAATAACGAATCAATTGATGAAAAAATATATGAATATTTATAATAATACAAAGTTAGAAAATTTTTAAAATAAATATATTATCGTGAATTTTCTATCCTTTCAAGTAAAGAAAATTTGATTTCATATACAGTATTACCCCTTAATATAAACTAAATAACTGTTTCATAAGTATTCAAAAAATGAATCTTATTTTTATGTCGATTTAAATTTGACTTTTGATTTACATTTACATTACAAACGAATGACATTTTTCCCGAATGTATGCGTTTGTGAAAAATTAAATCAATATTTTTAAAGAAACGTTTTTTACAATTATTGTAATCACATTTGAAAGGTCTATGGTTTTTGTGAATACAATTTATGTGTTTATTGAGATCACTCTTCGTATGAAATGCTTTGAAACAGTTATTATAATTGCATTTATATTCATATAATTTATAATGAATTGATTTCTTGTGATCAATTAAAGTTGATTTTTGTGTAAATCTTTTTTGACATTCATTTACATTACAAACGAATGGCTTTTCTCCCGAATGTATGCGTTTGTGTTCAATCAAACTATGTTTTTGAGTGAATACTTTTTCGCAATTATTTTCATTACATTTGAATTGTTTTATATTTTTATGAATCATTTGATGTGTTTCTAAATTTGTTATTAATCTTGTCTTAAACCCACATTTAGGCCAAAAACACTTCAATTGATTATTATTTTCGACATTAGTTTTGCTTTCATTCAATACCATATATTTTGCATTAATTTTACACATTTTCACAAAATTAATGTCACTTGTATTCAAAACACTTTTATTATTGATATAATTTTTTTCAAATCCATTCCATTCATTCATATTATATTTCATTTCAATCAATTTATTTATAATTTTTTTCAATTCAATAATTTTCTTTATATATAATTTCACTTCACTTTGAATTAAATTCATTTTGAAAATTATTTGTTCCCCAAAAATGTGTCCAAATTTGACTCAAAACACTTTATATACACTGAATGGAAAACAGGTTTATATCTATCACAGGCTATTTCAAGAGATGATAAGACAGTTGTATTGAGATACAGTATTCACTCGTTATAATCACCTACGATATAATCACATTTTGATATAATCACTGCAAACCCTAAGCACCGACC